>JAPZAG010001439.1:0-31486 GCA_027475135.1 Bactrocera correcta | reverse complement strand
GGCATTTAACGGTACATGGTGTATGAAATATAACCACCTGAGGATCAGCAAGCTTTATAGAGGTTAGGTTAGGTTTCGGCTGGGTGAATATTCCATTAAATGCGTTGATTCTTATTTTGGACTTTTATATGCTATGGGATGGCTCTGATGTAAGCTTTAAAACAATTGTGGATCTTAACGATCTATTAATTGCAGTTTCTTAGTTTAAAGATCAAAGTTCGCTTTGCTTTTGTATTAATCGTGATAAAATAGTAGGTTTCTCTGAAACAGCTGAAGAATCGAATTTAATATTCGCGTTACGTACCAGTGATCCAAATGTTACAAGGAAAGTTATGAGCTTTTGGGCCGCTTCTCAATGGCTGGTGAGTAGCCATCTATCAGTTAAATTTCGGTAAAAAAATGGTTCTTTACCGAAGGAAGGAGTCCTTGTTAAATTAACCAGAATATAACTGACAGATGGCTGCTAACCAGACATTGAGAAAACGGTCTTTAATGTTTCTACATTCCCCAATGACCGAAACCGCTTTTTATATAAAGAGTTTAAAGGTTTAGGTAAATAGTAAACCATACCTCGACTGATTTTCGTATTATCTAAAATTTACGTATGAAAAGTATGCTGTCTGGTCTCCAACCAAGATCTCACAAGTTATTGCTAATATTGAACACATAAACCCCTTTTACAAATAACGGTTTAAATTTGTTACTAAACAGTATTTTCTTTTCCAGGTAAAAATTCATGCAACATGGGACTACATCAACGACATCTATCGAACTTTTACAAATTGCAATTGTTTTTCTTGAAACAAGAACAGATTTTATAGAGAAGCATAGGCACATAACTATCTTTAAAAACAAAGAATAACGGAATAGCGCACAAGCTCGACTTTTTTCCACAAAAAGCGAAAGAGAACACACACAATTTTTAATCATAAGTAATAATGTCCTCCACAAAGGCAGAGAGCGCCGCTGGCGCCAATCCCGCCGTGGCTGCCTTTGGCTCAACGCTGGCCGGGAGTGCATTCCAGCTGCCTGTGAATATGCATGCACAGCTTGCCGCGAATGGCAGCAATGGACACAGTACGAATGGCACAACTACAACCACCACAACAACAACAACGCGAAACAATATATCCGTGACGAATATCAAATGCGAAATGGATGAGGGAGTTGTGGCAACACTAATGCCCAACGGCAACAATATAGTGCCTGTCATCGCCACAACGGGCGCTGCTAGCTATTATAACGGTGCTAGCGGTGGAGGAGGCGGCGGCAGTGGCGTGGGTATACGCATACCAGTGACGAAAGCAGAAGATTCTGACTCCGAAGCTGAGTTGACGAATATTGAAAATTTAAAAGTGACGCGACGTGCGCACAACAATGCGGACAGCAGCAATGGAACAATGGGCCCGGGTGGTGCGGTCAGTATTGGCGGAGGTGACAGCGCTAATAATGGAAATCACAATAAGAATGGGCCGCGACCCATGTCATGGGAGGGTGAACTCTCCGAAACGGAGACGACTGAAACGGAGCTAATGGAGACGGAGAACTCGTTGAGTAACAGTGGCGTGGCGACACATAATTTCAATGCAACAAGCATAGGTGTAGCGGTGATTAAGAGCGAGGCGACCACAACAACACCAGGACACACATTAGCGCCGACGCCTACGCATCCCATAAAACCCGAGCAAATGGAACAGATTTCCGTAGAAGTGCATGGTGGCGCTTTAGCTGGACTGGGTCCCACCATGCGCAGCGGTTTGGGCAGTAGCAGTAGCGCGGGTAGTCTTTATTCCGCCACGCATACAAAGTTGGCGCCCACACAAAGTGATCCCATCAATTTGAAGTATGAACCCGATGCGGCGCCTACTGCTGCAGGTTTAATGCCTACTGGAGCTAATGTCAATTCGCCGCTTTTGACGCGCAACAAGTCTGCCACATTGCCACTGCCTGCCAATCCCAGCCCCGATTCTGCCATACATTCCGTCTATACGCACAGTTCACCGTCCCAGTCCCCGTTGACATCGCGTCATGCGCCATACACGCCTTCGCTGAGTCGTAACAATAGCGATGCATCGCATAGCTCATGCTACTCGTACAGCTCGGAGTTCAGCCCGACACATTCACCCATACAGGGCAGACATGCGCCACCGGCACCCGCACTCTATGGCAACTTCAATGGTTCATTACATCATTCGGTGATCTATCGACCCATCTCAGTAGCGGATGGCGCTGCCGGCGGTGTAACTGGTAACGGTAATGCTGGTGGTAACTGCAGTACGGAAGCGCAAAATCTTAGCATGGACACAAAGGTCTCGCAGCTGAATATCGGTCTAGAAGGTTTGCCCGCCTCACCGGCTGGTATTTCACGTCAGCAGCTCATCAATTCGCCGTGTCCGATTTGTGGCGATAAAATTTCTGGCTTCCATTATGGTATTTTCTCGTGCGAATCGTGTAAGGGCTTCTTCAAGCGTACCGTACAGAATCGCAAGAATTATGTGTGTGTACGCGGCGGTCCGTGTCCGGTTAGTATTTCGACGCGTAAAAAATGTCCAGCCTGTCGTTTTGAGAAATGCCTGCAGAAGGGCATGAAACTCGAAGCGATACGTGAAGATCGTACACGTGGTGGTCGTTCCACATACCAGTGCTCATATACGCTGCCCAACTCGATGCTGAGTCCGTTAATGTGTCCGGAGCAGCAGGGTGTGGCGGCGGCGGTTGCAGCAGCTGCAGCGGCAGCGGCTAATCAGCAACAACAACAGCATGGACGGTTGGGTGCACCAATGGCTCACTCAATGTCTGCGCAGCAACAACAACAGCACACGTTGAACGGGATATCAGCGGGTCTCGGCGCCGGACAATCCATAATCAAGTCGGAGCAATGCGACGACAGCAGCGCTTCAGCGCGCACAACAAACATTCCAACGCTGTTGCAGGTGAGTTTGTTATTTCATGGAGATGAGCTTCGTTAAATTGGAATTAAGCAAAGTAACTGTGCTTACAGTACTGGAAAACTATTTCTGCTGTTTGAGAGTTTCACAGTTTAAAAAATGTGAGACAACCCTTAAACTGAAAGTCATTCTCTCTTCTCTTAGTTCCTTATCCTGTGATTCCTCTCAATTAAGAGAACGATAAAAAACAGATCGAAAGACGGTCCATAGACTGTTGACGAACAAATCTGAGGATCATAGCTGAAGCAGGTCCTAATCGTCTTTGTTCATTGAGTAGAGAAGGAAGGGGGTTATTCAGTTTGCTCAAGTTAAATAATAAGATATTCTATGAAAGCTTACATTGAGAAAAGAAACTGTAAGATGGTATTTTCCTTTTGGGAAGTAGATAGATAGGCTGTCTTACGACACACCTAGGCCTTTGGAAGACACATTGTGTTACCACCGTGCGTGAAAAGTTTTATCTAAACAACCTCCGAGACGTCTTCAAGAAACAATCTACCGATTTTTCTATATAGAGCTTTATAATCGCATAGAAAATGTTTGGTAGCTTCCTCTTCTTCTACCTCCTGACAGCTTCTACAATAGGCGTTATAAGGCGTTCCTGGTCTACTGGCATGTCTGCCTAGAGAGTATATGCCAGAGGCATAAGATTTCCCTCTTTTCCAAAGTCTAATTGTAGGGTGGTCCCAGTTCTGTCTAATATATCTGCTTCACAGTTCCCTGGGCTATCACTTTATACTGGGCGCCAAAGCAGGTTCATTGTGATATAGGACGTAAGATCCACTAAGAGGTCAAGGCATTATTTCACTGATTTCGGCTAAGAGACTTTGGTGATCTCATGTTATTATTGTGATATAGGACATTAGATCCACTAAGAGATCAAGTTCATTATTTCACTGACTTCGTCTAAGAGGCTTTGGTGATCTCATGTTATTATTGTGATATAGGACATTAGATCCACTAAGAGATCAAGTTCATTATTTCACTGACTTCGTCTAAGAGGCTTTGGTGATCTCAGGTTATGAGCACGCACTTTGTTAGAACAAGAAAGCTTTCTTTATTGCTGTGATCTCGCCATGGAAAATACTGCAGGGGTTTGGTAGACGGAAGACGATTTCAGTATATAGTTTAGTAGATAAGACTTCCACTCGGTTGTCTAGTTTGGAGCCATCCGTATATATGCCTAACCCTACGCCTCGCCCCTTTTCCATTTTTCTCTGGAGCAGAAGTTTAATGGATACAACCTGTCGAAGGTAACTAGAAATTCCACAAGAAAATTTTGAAATTTTTGAGTTTAAAATGCTTTTCTCAATAAATTAATAAACGTTTATAGGTAGCGAACTATAAAGAATGCGGCCAATCATTCTCTCATAAACAGAATAATCCCTTTGAGTCAGTTTTAGCTTCGGGCTTTAATCCAAAGTCTTCTTAAACAATTTGAAAATATCGGATGAGAATATTGGCTTCAGGTTGGGTATTGGTCGATCCGGTCCACTCTTATAAAATTGATCATTCAGACCCTCATAAATCGACCACGGGCTTTGACCGATCAATAGTTGTTTCCACCTCACCTTCTTCCATACAACTTTGACTGAATGTTTAGCCTTAAACTTAAATGTCTATTGGACAAAGTTCAGTAAGAATTCATACTATTGAGCAAGTAGTTTAGTATAACCCTACTCTAAGCCAGAAGCATCCCGCAATCATGACAACGGAGATCCAACTCTTGAAAAAGAATTTTTCGTGTTTTTTTCATACAATCCGTTGCAAATATGACTATACTTTGTTGCTTTCGGATAGCGTACTGACATGCAAAATCGTCTTTCAAAGTATCTTGGCTTCAATTCATACGGCATTCATTTTCCTTGCTTGTGATGCGTATGCTCTGCTCGGATGCATTTAAACGCTTGAAATGGTTGCTTGAGCGACTCCTAAGGATTCTACAAGCTTTTCGCGTATTTAGCAGCAATCTTCCTTAAGTAAAGCTGCTAGTTCCAAATCTAAAAAATTGTTCTTGATGACCACTGAAGTTCTCTAGTATCGCTGTGATTTTCCTCATATTGAAGTAACAAAGAAGAAACCTCTTCAAAAACACATCATAATTATCAGGCAGAAAGTGTGATATATGAATTTAAATTTCATGATTTAATCAAGCGCAAGTAAAAAATCTTTTCCTTTACGGTATCTAGGAAATCATGGATGTTGAGCACCTGTGGCAATATAATGAAGCAGAATTGGCACGTCTCAATCAACCGATCTCTACATCATCTTCTTCCTCTTCCAATGCGTCTTCGTCTTCATCATCCACAGCGTCCGCCGGCGGCGCTGCAACGGGCAATCCACAAATGACAAACCCACTACTGGCCAGTGCCGGATTTGGCAACGGCGAAAACACCAATCCCGATCTGATTGCACACCTGTGCAATGTGGCCGATCATCGGCTGTATAAGATCGTGAAATGGTGCAAGAGCTTGCCGCTCTTCAAGCATATTTCGGTATATTCAAATCTATTTATATACCACTGTACCTCCTTATTGTTTTTCTCACTTATTTTGCAGATCGACGATCAAATTTGCCTGCTCATCAATTCGTGGTGTGAGCTGTTGCTCTTCTCGTGCTGCTATCGCTCGATCGATACACCGGGCGAAATCAAAATGTCACAAGGCAAGAAGATCAGCTTGGCGCAGGCGAAATCCAGTGGCTTACAGGTGAGCAGCAAGCAAAGAAATGTCAGAATAATAATGTTTGAGTGTGCAGCTGTTTGTACAATTTCTAATTTTGTCTCTTTTATTCTCTTTTTTTGCATAAATAGGCCTGCATTGAACGCATGTTGAACATGACAGAGAATTTGCGACGTTTGCGCGTCGATCGCTATGAATATGTTGCCATGAAAGTGATTGTGCTGCTGCAATCGGGTAAATGTTATATATAATTTAAGCTGTACACGTGCAGTTATTAACTGTTTATATATTTTTACTTTAATGATTTTTTTATAAAGTCACTCGGAAGTTCGGAAATTTTTCATTATATTATGTATAAGTGGGCTAAGGGAGTATTTATCCTATTCAACCAATTTTTGACATATAGGCACATTTTTAGGAGGAAAGCATTATCTCCGAATTTTTATAGCCTATCTTTCAGAATGATCCATATTTTCGATAACAAGTTCACAATTTGAACTTTGATCCTCATTTTCGGTATCTGGGGACTTGAATTGTTTTGGTCCGGGTTGGCCACTTTTTGATTACAAGGTAGCCTACCTAAGTAGGCGTGGTTGTAATCCGATTTCATTTGTTTTCGCACAGGAACTTACGGCTTTTCAAGGAAATGTGTACGTTGCCATGCCCATCGTCCATTTGTGACGATAAACTATTATGCTCTGTAGCGATATGTTCTTCTTGCGGAAACACCGCTTATGCGATTATAGCCGAGTTTACAAAAGAATTGGAGATTCCAAGTGTAGTCAGGTCCTTCACTACCTAGTTTTTCCAACGAAGTGGAGGTCTTTCCCTTCCTTTGCTTCTTCCGGCGGATACTGCAACGAATACCCTCAGAGCTGTTTTCATCCATTCGGAAGACATGACTTAGCCAGCGTAGCTGCTGTCTCATAATTCGCTACAGCTCATCGACTCTGGTATTCGCCGTTGCCAACACGCAAAGGTTCGACAGAACCGTTCTCTCGAAATCTCGTACCGCCAACTCCTCAGATGTTGTCATCTTCCACGCCTCTGCACAATATAGCAGGACATGGATGACGATGGACTTGTAGAATTTGGTCTTTGTTCGCCGAGAGAGAACTTTATTTCTCAATTGGTTACTCATTACGAAGTAGCAGCTGTTGAAAAGAGTTATTCTGCGTTGGATTTCGAGGCTGACATTGTTGTTGGTGTTAATATTGGCTCCAAGATAGACGAAGGTATCTACAACGACGATTTTTGTTTGATGACAGGAGATATTTTGTCTTGTTCTCGTTCACTACCAGACCCCCATTCAACCTGGAAAAAGCAGAACTAACGGCGCGGTCTTTATGGTCAAGAATTTCTATGTCATCAAGATATGCGTTGTACACTCTTTTAGAAGATTTTATATTCTCTAATCAACTCTGCAGCTCTAATTATAGTTTCCAGCAGTAGATTGATCAAGTCGCACGATGGTGAGTTGCCTTTTCTGAAACTTCTTTTGGTATCGAACCGTTAGGAAAGGTCCTTCCCGATTCTGACGGAGCTTTTGGTATTACTCAACGTCCGTTTACACAGCCGTATTGCGGAGATACCAAATTCAAATATAGCGGCATATAGCCAGCTCCCTTTTTTGCTGTCAAAAGCAATCCGAAGCAGTCCATCCTTATTTCGTTGGTATTTTCCAAGACTTGACGCCTGGTGAATATTTGGTCAGTTGTTGAGTTTCCAGGCCTGAAGCCACACTGATAAGGACCAACCTGCTTGTTGACGATGAGACATTCACACGCTCGATAGAACCTTATCCCAAGGTAGTTGGCGCAGATTATGGGTTGGGTTCTTTTTTTTGTGGATTGGGAAGAGTAGACTTAAATTCCAGTTGTTCTTGTTGTAGTGGCAGAAATCTACCCGACTATCGTGGGAATGCCTTAATTCCAGTCATCGGACATGCTTTCGTTCGACAATATTCTAAAAAGAGGAGGCTGATGTTCGGTCCTTATTCCGCCGTATTCGAATAGCTCGGCCATCAGTTCATCGGCCTCTTCAGACGGATAATAGCTATTCGAAGTTTTTCATGGTCGAACAATGGAACGACTGCTCCATCGTCATCGATTGTTGAATCGGGTTTGACATCTCTTTGCGCTGTGCTTTCTCCGCCAATCAGCAGGCTGGAGAAGTGTTTCATACATAATTTCAGTAGTCTCTGTACATCAGTCACAAGATCACCTCTGGGGGTTCTACAAGAGTATGCTCGAGTCTTGAAACCTTCTGTTAGTCGCCACATTTTTTCGTAGAATTTTCGGGTATTACCTCGCTGCTCGTACTCTCGCATTTCGACCTTTCTCTCTTTTTATCTTCAAAGCGTCTTCCCTTCCCTCTTCAATTCTTTTATTACTTTACTTTAAATAAAAATATTTTATTTTCGCTCAATATTTTATTGAAATTTATTTTTGTTTTTTATTAATTCCTTTAAACTGCATTTTTTCGTTATTGTAATATTCCCACATAAAATTTTTAATTTCGAAAATAATTTCAACAATATCTTCACATCCCACAGACACCAGTGAACTGCACGAACCCGTCAAGGTGCGTGAATGCCAGGAGAAGGCGCTGCAGGCCTTACAAGCCTACACGCTTGCGCACTACCCAGACACACCGTCGAAATTCGGCGAGTTGCTGCTGCGCATACCAGATCTGCAAAAGACATGCCAGGTAAGCAATAACTTGCCATATACTAAATAATTTGCATACCATATATAAGCCAAATTTAATTACCAAACTCACCACCCACAGCTTGGCAAGGAAATGCTCACGATTAAATCACGTGACGGCGGTGATTTCAATTTGCTGATGGAATTGTTGCGCGGAGAGCATTGACAAATGTTGTTGCATAGTGCGTGCAGTAGCGCGCAACAACAACAACATCGAGAAGAAGCAGCAAGGGCGTCAACGTATACAAATTGCCAGCTGCTGAATTGGCAAAGTGCAATGGATTTAGTCGCCTGGAAGGCTATTGGTTGTGCTTAAAATGGCGACGAGCGCATGTTTTACCGTTACTTTATCAAATATGCCGCTAAAGTTTCCGAAAAAGTTTGCGCAAGCGCATGAAACAACAAAATATACGCGACATGCCGCGTAAATAGAACGAAGACAGCTTAAAATAAATAAAAATATGAAATGAAAAAAGATTATATTAGTGAATGTTAGATATCTAAGAATGGCAAACAGTGCGAAAACAAAAAAATTTTAGTAATTATACTACGCAAGCGTATAACTTTAGTAATCGATTGTGCAGTTTTAAATTTAATACAAGTAGTATCTAACATTTTAGTATTTTTTACTATGCCCATAGAAAACACCCTATTTTAAGTATTTTAAGTGTATTAAATTAAGTAACTAGACTTAGCATATTATTAAATAAGTTAATATGTAATTAAATCAACTTAAAAGAAAAACAAAAGAAACTTGAATATGAAAAACATGTGCCTAAATGAGTAAACGTTAAAGAAACTGATAGTAAAATGCAACATATAAAAAGGAATTAAAGTATTTTTTTCGCTGTTTATTGCTATAGAAAATGAGATTGTGAAAATTTCGTATGAAATTATGTATGTAGAAACCTCCCTTCAAGTGGAGTGTGTTCCATAAGCTTTTGAAAGTCTCACGCATGTGCGTGTTTGAAATTGTGGACCATAGTAACAGTAAAATATTTGCCAAATTTATAAAAGAAAACTTGTGTATAGTGCTTAAGGTTGCATTTGCAAAGAAATGTGCATAAAAAATTTCGAAAATCGTAAGTGTTAGAGAGGTATATTCATTGTATGTGTATACATTTGCATGAGAGAGTAAATTTTGTGAGCTTGAAAATTATTCGCTTTTGAAGAATTGCAAAACGGAGATTGAAAGTTTTTCTTTTTTCATTTTTAATTAAATAAAATAATTTCTTAATTAAATTCAAAGAATTGAAAAGAAAATTGAAAGACTTTTAATTTTCATTAAATTTTAATTACATTATTTTTTTTTGTAATTTTTAACTTAATTTTAAATTAATTAAATTTCATAAAATATGTTAATATTTTAATTAGGAATTGAAAGCTAAATTTTTTTTATTAATTTTTAATCAAAATAATAACAATTTTTTCATTTACTTAAATGAATGAAAATTAAAAAATTGATGCATTAAAAATTCTTTACAATTAAAAAAAATAGCAAGATTATTAGTATTTTGTGAGCATGGAAGTTAACCGGTTTTGAAAAGAATTAAAAGCAGGACTTTTTCCCGATTTTTATTAAAATACAATTTTTTTACAAAAAAAAAAAAAAGGTTATTAAATGAAATTAAAGAAAATTAAAACAATTGATTTATTCAAAATAAAAAAAAAACGTAATTTCAAAGTACAAGCAAAAACAGTAAAATGTTTAATATTTTGTGAGCATGAAAATTATTCGCTTTTGAAAAAAATTAAAAACAAAGGTAACAAGTTATTTTTCCAATTTTGATTTAAATAAAAATATTTTTTTAATTACGATAAACAAAATTAATTTTTCTTTATTTATGTTAATTAAAAAAAAAAAACAACACTTTATTTAAATAAAAATTGGAAAAATATTATAAATTTTTACAATATATACATACATATATGTATATATGTACATACGAGGTGTGTTCAAAAAGTATAGCGAATCGTAACTGACAGTTTTCTGCGATTGCAGGGGCGTGGTGCATCATGAGTTCTTGCCACAGGGAAGAACGGTCAATAAGGAATATTACCTGCAAGTTATGCGCAATTTGCGCCAAGCAATCCGCCTGAAACGCCCGGATTTGTGGAAGAACAAAAATTGGCTTTTGCACCACGATAACGCCCCTGCTCACACACATCGTTGCTTGTGCGCGACTTTTTGGACAAAAACAACACACTAATGATGCCGCAGCCACCGTATTCCCCAGATCTGGCCCCCTGTGACTTTTTCTTGTTCCCTAAACTGAAGAGATCCATGAAAGGACGACGTTACGTTTCTCTTGACGAGATAAAGACGGCATCGAAGGAGGAGCTGAAGGAGATAAAAACAAATGATTTTTTGAAGTGCTTCGAAGATTGGAAAAACCGTTGGCACAAGTGTATAATATCTCATGGGGATTACTTTGAAGGGGACAAAATAGATATTCAATAAATAAATAATTTTTGAAAAAACACAAAATTCGCGATACTTTTTGAACACAAATCGTATGTGTATGTATATTTTATTTTAAAATATAAAAAAAATATATAATTTTATTTTAAAATATAAAAAAAAACACTATTAATGTAAATTTTTATAAAAAAAACAACATTCTCTATTTCCAATTCATGAGAGCACATGAAATGTGTTAAAATAATTTTTTATTATATATGAAATTTCCAAAAAAAAAAAAAACAACTTCAAAAATAAATATTTGGTTTAATTAGGAAAGTGTAGAAATTTTTCGTAAAGTCTGTTTTTTTGTTTTTGTATAAAAATATATAATTTCTTTGTTCAAACATTTATGTATTTTATGCAAATATTTATATATTTTTTTATTTAATTTTGTTTTTGTAATTAGAAACATCAAATACTCCTTCAAGTGTATTTTTAATTAAAATTATTTGTTTTTGCATATTTAATAATTTTTAATAAAATTTTGTTTTTTTTTTTTGTAATATTAATTTTTTTATTTTTTTGTAATTTTATTAGATATTTTTAATTTTTTCAAAATGCCTTAATTATAATATTTCGTGCGAGTAAAAAATTATACATATATCTTGAATAATCTATTAATTTACTGTTGAAATATTACATGAAAATATTGAAATTTAAGTTATTATTTTTTAAATAAGTAATATGTTTTTTTTAGAAAGCTTTGAGCTTTTGAAGTCAAAAGCTGTTTGAAGCGAATTTTTAAAAATTGTATTGACCGGTATTTAAACTGTGTTAAAAACAACACTGCCGAGTTGACAGTCTTTGACCGGATAAATAATCCGGGTACCTAATTTATTTATTAAGGTGGGTAAAAAAAAGATTTTTTTCGCTTGGTACTCTGAAAAAAACTGAACATTTTCCACAGGACTATGGGCTTTGCAATTACGATTTTTTCCATTGAAAATTTCATATTGTTTTTTTTTCTTAATAATCAAATAGTAATCGTTAATAGGTAGGTTTACGAAAAATCGTCGTAGGCCTGTTTGGAAGAGCAATTTCCTACAAAATCCACAAAACGAAATATCTTCTTAAACAGTTGGAAGCGAGATAATAAGAAAAAATAGAAAGAAACCCGTTAGGCGGAGCTCCTTCACATTACAATTAAGAGCTCATACTTGAAGAGCTTTTCTTAGAGTTGTCTATCAACCACTTTTTTTTTTTTGGAGTATGAAACGCAAAAACTCGCTTTTTGATCGGCCCAAATATGTATGTTAATAATGATAATTGTTGTTGAGGAAACAAAAAAAGCTGTGGTTCTTCCCGTAGCAACAAAAAAAAATCTCAAAATGCTCGCTGAAAATTCAGAACGAACACGGTTTATAATAATAATAATTCTTTTTTGGCCATTAAAAAATATTTACTGCTAGAAAAATACTGATTATTATTTTTCTAGCAGTGATTTAATTACAATAAAAATTTATATTTTCAGTTAAATTTTAGATGATTTTCATGCACTAAAAATTATTTTTCAAATATCTAGCATTTAACTAGTTCCGAACTTTTTATTTAATTGTTTTTAAGAAATCTATAAACTTTTGGCGATTTTTTAATAATCTTAACAACAAAAACATTATTTTTAAAAGCTAGAAAGGCTATTTGGATAGTAATTTTAAATTTGTTTCTTATTTAAATCAATTTAATTCATCCTAAAAGTATGCATTGGGAGCTTTGCTAAGTGTGATGGTAAAAAATAAACCAAACTGTGAGATTTTAACACATAACCTAAAATCGCCTAAACCAAATTTATAAAAAGAAAATTTATGTATACCTACATACATATATACTTGAAATTTATTTCCTTTGAATTTTGAAAGAATAATTGGTGATTCATTTTTAACATAAACTAAAATCGGCAGAACCAAATTCTTAAAACACAAAACCTAACCTATACGGGAAATATGTTTTGGAAATAGTGTGTCTCTAAGCAGCAGGACAATTTTATCTTTTTGGTTAAAACCTTTTTATTTACACAATTTATTAAAAATAAGTATCAAATGTTTTTATAATTGTAAGTGATAATTTTTTATTTTGTTTTTTACATATATTGCAAAAAAAAAAATAATAAAAATCCCACAATCATTTGATAAAATATGCTAAATAAATTAATGAAACAATTTTTTTTATACAAATACAAAAAAAAATAAAGTAAAATTTGAATTGAGCCCATAACATTCAGTTCGAAAGCGAATAATTTTCAGCGTCAGCTTAAAAACGGTGAAAATCACAATTTTTAAAATTCTAATACAAAAGACTAAATATTTAAAAACGCACAAATACTTTTATAATAAAAACGTATAACAATTCTATAAATTATAAAAAGGAATAAAATAAAAATTTACCATATTTTATGTATGCTTGCAAAATAATTTTAAATGAAAGCAACAATTATTAATTTGTATATTTCGGTTAAATTATCAAAAATTAAGTAATTAAAAGTTATTTAACAGCAAACAAATTAGTAAATGGGTTTAGTTTAAGGATAGGCAGCTAGTTTTGTGTTGAACTAAAGTTTTATCGAAGCTTCAGTATGATTTTTGTTTTGTTTTATGTAGCAATAGTTAAAGAACATTTTTGTTGTGCAACATAATTTTTTTTTATTGTATTTTGTAAATTTATTACGGGAGCTGGTTTCCTTTCAAAGAATGTTTTTTGGATCGCACTAATCAAAACTAGCAATATAATTTTTCTTTGACATTTAGTAATTAATTATTATTAAAAATTTTAAATTGACAGAACAAAAACAATATACCATTTCTTGTTTTTAATTTTCTGGATCTATTTTTAACTATCTCAGATTAAAATATATACTTTTATTAGTTTTTAGTTGTTTTTTTTTTAATTTAATAAACTTTTTTTAATTAATTATAAATTTTATTTTTAATTTTTGATATCTACTTTTTTGCTATCTTTAAATAAAATATATAATTTCATTTTGGCTTTTGGTTTTTTTTATTTAAATTTTAGTTATTAAGTTTAAATAAAATTGTTTCATTAAATTTTTTAATATTTAATAAACTTTTAATATTGAAAGTTTTAAACATTTGTTGCTTGTAATATTTGGTATGTATATTTTAGCGTCCTGTATTTAAAATATGTATATAATTTTATTAATTTTTCGTAATTTAATTTTAGAAAATTTTTTGGTTTTAAATTTTCGGTATCTATTTTTGTAGCTATTTGTAATTAAAACTTATAATTGTGTTATCTCCTTTTTAATTTTTTCTTACTTAATTTTATAAATCCGTAAATTTTAATTTTTGATTATTTCAAATGTTTTTTGCTAATTTCAAACAAACAAAACAGAAAATTTATTTAAAAAAAGGTCAAATGGATGTGAAAAGGAACAATAAATTCTCATTACATTTAAATATCTTAAAAATTTTATTATAGTTGTTTATTATTTTATTTTAAAAAATTTATTTAATAAAAACGTTTAAAAACAACATAATATTCAACAAAAAAACTATATTTTGATATAAATGTATAAAAAAAATTAATATAATAAAAAATAAAAAAAAAATATTTTCGAGATTTCCAAACCATTGAAAATCCTATTTCTGTCTGTAAAAGTCAGATATTATTGAACTGCTAGCACCAGCAGCAACCAGTGATTCTTTTAAGCAGATATTTCAAATGTGTATTTTCACTTAAATTTTTTTGCTTTTTATTTCTTTCCCATTGCCTTAGCGAAATGTGTTGCAATTTTAGTGCTTTAGAAATGAAATAATTAATGATATAATTTAATATGGCTGCATAACGGTTCGTTGCAAGCGCACTTCGTATTCAAGATTTTGCTCTTAATTTAGTTTAAGTTAATTAAGTTATGTTAAATTTTTTACGCCAACTGTTTTATTACAAATATGTGACTTTCGTTAGAATATAATTTACTGTTAACAGTGTAAATCCTGTAACAGGATTAAAAACTATTTTAATGTGTATACCGAAATTTGCCACAACAAGGCGCCACACACATTTGTTACATTGAAATATCCCACCTAATCCGGTTCTCTGAAAAAATCCAAATTAGAAAAGTTTCTGCTGGCTGGAAAAGATTACAAAATTAATTTTACTTAAAAAAATATTTTGATTTTTTCAAATTATATTGAAATTTTTAATTTATATAAAAATTTTTAAAATTTTATTAATTTTCCATAGACTTATAAAAAAAATATTTTTTCGAAAGGGTTTTTTTTTTGTTCAAATTCATACATACATACATGTATGTAATGTATTTTTTTAATTTGGTACATTTTGTAAAATTTTATTTGGAGTTTTATTTCGTATCCTGTGTAGCAAAAATTAAATTAGCAATAAAACCAGGTGAAGTAAAGAAAAAAATAAAAAAATACTAAAAAAAATCAATTTTAAATTAAAAAATACATAAAGAATTATAATATGAAAAATAAAAAAAATTAATATATTTTTAATATGCAAGAAATATTTTTTCAATTAAATCATACTTTGTTAAATATTTTTTTTTACAGTTAAATAATATATTTTTGAATAAGTTTCTTTTATTAGGAAAATATTTTTAATTTATAAAAAAACATATTGTTAATCAGTTAACTAAAATAATTATAAAAATTTTAAACCCGATGTTTTTTAATAAAAAAATAAAAACTAATTTAATTTAAAATACAATTTGATTAAAAAAATTAATATATATTTTTATAAAATAATAATTTTTTAATTAAAAGTTTAAATTCATAAAAAGATTAAAATGTTTTTAATCAATAAACTAAAGTAGTAAAAAAATTAAAAACTTGACACTTCTAATTAAAAAAAAAATTAATGAAAATTTAATTAATTTTTAGTTTTATTGATTCATTAAATGTTTAACTAATTGAATTTTTTTAAATTCAATTAATGAAAATTTTAATTAATTGAATTAAATTAAATGAATTGAAATAATGAAATTCAAAGCATTTTATGAAATAAATTTTAATTAATTTTTCATTAATTAAGTTAATAAATTAATGAAATTAAAAATTAATTATTTTTTTTATAAGTTTCAATTTATTTTAAATTAATTGAATTAATTAATAATTAATTAAATTTCTAAAAATTAAATTTTTTAAATTGTTTTTTATTGATTAGAAACTTGTTTTTAACATTAAATTTTATAATCATGCATTTTTAATTCAAAAAGTTTAACAAAAAGTAAATAACTGCATATCATACTAAAGAAGTACATATTATTTTAATTATATTTTTTTGTAATAGAAATAAAAAAAATTAGTAAATTTGTTTACGCAAGTTGCCTTAAGTTTTATGTACTTGCATATAAATATTAAAAAATAGTAATTTTCGAAAAAAAATGAAGACAATTTTTATAAAAAAAATATAAAAATTAAAGAAATATAAATTTTATAAAAAATTATTTTTATTATATTTTATGAATAACTTTATAGTTTTTATAAAAAACATATATTTTTTAATTATCATTTATCATAAGCAAAAAACAATACGATTTATTGCTGCTAATTGAAGTATTTTAAATTAATTTTAAATATTGTTTAATTAATTTAATTTTTCTCCAATATGTTAAATTTGTATTATTTACTTAAGAAAATGTGTAGTGAGCGCCTGTTAGTTAGTGAGAAAGTGTGTGAAATGTGGAGCGTTGAAAGCTATTATTTACATACATACATAAATTTATTTCCATATAATTGTATACATATATTTTTAAAATGAGTTATTCATCAAAAAATTTTACTTTATTTAGTGTTAATTTTTAGATAGTGAATAAAAAGTAATTAATTTACAATGTTGCGCATTGTTACAATAAATATTCATTGAATAGTGAAATAATTTTTTTCTAAAAATTTATGATAATTTTTATTAATTTAAATATAAAAATATCTGAATAAATGATGTCAATGCAATAATTTTTTAAATTAATTTGGAGTGTTTTCTTTATTTTATATATATTTCTTATAATTTTCTGGATAAAAAATGTTTTTTTTTAATTGGAATATTTTGTTTTTTTGCATTCTAATATTTTAAATTATGATTTTATATTTTTTATTAATTTTTTTATTCACTTTAGTTTATAAAATAAGAGAAAAAATATATTTAAAACAAGTAAGGGAGGGCTAAGTTCGGGTGCAACCGAACATTTTATACTCTTGCAACTTGCAAGAATGAAAGCCTGGGAAATACCTCACGATGTAAAACGTCAACCTGAGGATCGAAATCCAAACAATTTTATATATACATACACCATATATAACTTAAAGTCTCACCTACGTATATGTATATTCGGCAAAAGATTTGTTAGAAAAACCAAAATCATTATACAAAATCAGCCGTATGTTCAAAAATCCTGGTAATAGTCATTTGGGGGTTAGGTGAAGTTTTGGCCCAATTGTATTCATTTTAGGTATAATGATATACTGTTATGAGTTAAATATGTTCTGAAACTTTCATTGAGATGACTCAAATATTGGCCGATATATCCAGCATAAAGTCACCAGGAAGTTCGAAAATCTTCATATTAAGTATATGGGGGCGCAGGAAAGTATTGACCCGATTCCACCCATTTTGGATACACAGAATTACTACTGCAGGAAGAGGATTCTATCTGAATTTCTATTGCAAATCTCAGACATTGACCGATGTTTTCGAATAAAAGTCAACTATAGGAACTGGGCTCCACATATGCGGTACCTAGGGTCTTGAACAGTTTTGGTTGGATTTGAACAAATTTTTGTCATAAAGTGACATACACTAAAGGCATTACTCGTGCAAAGTTTTATTCCGTTATATTAATTGCTTTTTGATTTGTATACTGGAAACTGAACGAATCAAGTAGAAATTGTGCTATATGAAAAGTAATCGTGGTTATTGTCCGATTTCGCTTATTTTCACATCGTCATACAGGAATATGAAAAAAATACATTCCAAAATTTATCGAAATCGGTCAGTTGGGTCTTGAGATAAGGGATTTCACCTAAAAGTGGGCGGAACCACGCCCATCGTTGAATTTTTACAACGGTTCCAATAAAGCCTTGTCATACCATCCCGGCGGCAAATCTTTACGTTTCTGGCACATTTAGTTATCGTTTTATCGCACTTTTAGTAGTTTTAAACAGTACGGTTACATGAGGAGTGGGCGGGGTCTTCATCCGGTTTCATCATTTGTAGGCGTGCCAGCGATCCGATTACGCCCACCTACGAACTCGAATTTTTTTATGTACTAAGGAACGTGCATACCAAGTTTCATCAAAATATCTCAATTTTTACTCAAGTTATAGCTTGCACGGACGGACAGACAGACAGTCAACAGGATTTCAACTTTTCTCGTTTCCCTCACCATTTATATATACATAACCCTCTATCAATCTCGTTTAGTTTAAGATGATACGTACAACCGTTAAGTGAACAAAACTATAATACTAAGTAGCAACTGGTTGCAAGAGTATAAAAAAAGGAAAGAAAAATATTGAGTTTATTTTTGATTTATAATTTTTATTTTAAATATGATTTTATATAATTAGAAAAATATCTCGATAAAAATTATATAATTAAGTTTTAAATTTTATGTCATTGATTTTTTTTTTTTTTTTTGAAATTGAAAAAAACACCGTTTACTGATTTTCGAAAAAATTATCACTACAGTAGGCTTTCGAAAGAAGAATAAAAATTCATACCATGGGTTTTTTTTACGAAATATTTTTAGTAAACATTGGCAATATGGCAATCTTTGATCGAGTATACTACTATGAGTAAAAAATAGTGAGACTTTGTTCATAACTTTAAAATTTTAATCTTCAAAATCCTTTTCGTCCCCCTCAAAGGATTTCCACTGTGCGAATTTCACATTTCTGGGAATGTTTTTTCCAATCCCCGAACCATTTTTTAAGGTCAATTTCCAGAGTAGCCTTCAATATGCGTAGCGATTCACGTTTAATGTCTTCAATTGACTCCAAACGGTTTCCCCGGAGCGCTAGTTTGAGTTTCCTGAATAGCCATAAGTCACACGGAACTTAATCAGAATCAGAATCACGAAGAATCAATACAGTATGCGACGGTGCATTATCATAATTTCGGTGTTTTTATGAATAGCTTAGTGCAAACGACGCATAACACTAAAGTAGTATTCCGTGTTGACAGTTTGGTTGTTCGGAAGAAATTCGGAGAGCACCACACCTCGATAATCGAAGTCAAGTCAACATATACTTGATTGTGGGCTGGTTTGACGTCATTGTTTCGGTTTCGACTCACCTTTACCACAATATTCGACCGATTAATCGTCTGTTTCCAGGTCGAAAGCATAGATCCAAAACTTATCGCCAGTAATAATATGACATATCTGTAATCGGAAATTATTGTTTAATAGATGTTAACGGAACGCTGTTTTTTGAAAAATTTAATCATCAATCCTGCAATCACTTTTCTTATTCCCAAATGTTCTTTCCAAATGGTTTTCACTGAACTCTCCGATATCTCAAAAACGCTAATCGTCGATTCTCAAGCATCAATTCCTTTATTTTATTGACGTGTTGATCATGAATTGATGTTGATGGCAGTGCGAAATTTAAATTAAAAAGTCTCACTATTTTTTGCTCACTGTAGTTATTGCGCGTCCAATCCACTGACAGCAAACCTTGCTTGATCTCTTAAACTTTTGCTTACATATATTTTGAAGTCTCTTACCACCATCTTACAGATACTTAGAGTTGGTATTTTTATTTGATAGTAAAAGATTTTGTAGTATATTAAGTTCTTCGAACGAATTTTTGAATTAAAAAGATTTTCAAATATCCTTAACTCGGAGTCTGCTTAGAACTTTTAGGTATCTCATTTATCAGATATTGCCAAACCGTAAATTACGGAAGGAAAGACTCGACCAAAGTTGGAAGCAACAACTGTAGAAAACTTTTAGCATAGAACACAGAAGATTGAGATATCAGAAAAAGTCTTAACAAATCCTAAGAGGAACGCACAACTTCATGAAAATGTCTGAGAAATATAGATTCAAGCAATTGTAAAGCATTGTCTGAATAGTAAAACTTATGTGCTATCTCGCTGGTAAATCATTTTCAGACTTCGAAGCACTTCTAGCTATTTCTTTGAAATGGCCAGTTGTTATGTCTTATTTTCCAAAGTCTGTCGAAAATAGTCTTAAGAGGTATGAGTTTTCACCCAGGATTGACTTCCACAATGACAATCCATGATCCAGTATAAATCTACGACCATTTCGGTTAGGTATACACAACTGTCAGCCAAACTGCTTTGAAAACCTCTTAAGCATTGCTCACATAAATCCTAAAAGTGAAACACAACTTTTTCCCAATGATCTGAGAACTAAATAATTTAAGCATATATCCTATCATTGGCTGATTAATAAAACTTGTTGGCCATTTCGTAGGTTTTTCGATCAAAGTTTACCAAATGCTTCAAGATCAACATGGTCGGCAGTTGTCTTAGTGGTCTCTGATTTTTTAAGATAGGGCCAAAATTGTTTGAACGGTAATGAGTTTAATTGATTAACACAATGACAATCCTTTACAAGGTATAAAAGTATTCGTGTTTAGTAGACCTGATTTTTGAGCGATCTTAGTCTGCAGGCGCCTTTAAGTTCCGTCATTCCGTTTGATCGCTAAAACTGTTATGAACTATCTCGGAGGTCATTTGCCTTCAGATTGCCAAATATTTTGAAAGTACTTTCCTTGAAATGACCGGTATTTATCTCTGATTGTCAAATCTATCAAATATTGTTTTAAAGGGAATTATTTTTGAATTAATAGTTGGATGTTTCTCGACCTAGTCCTTCAGAAACGGTTGAAGAATCGTCAGAGCCAAGAGGAATTAGTTTCCAGTTAGTCATTGCATGGTCATGAGTTCGAATAAGTTACGACAAGTTGAGTAATCTTTAAAATAATTATTCAAGATAGGGCGAGGGCTTCGCAAAAATACGTTAGGTCTTGAGGGAGCTTTTGAATTGCCAAAACTTTCCATTATTCCAAAGATAGTTTGGATGGATCAACGATTTTCTTGAGTATACCAAGTTATTGGTTAAGGAAACAGGGTGAAGGGCCAAATTATTATACTTATTAATATTAGTGAAAGTAATAAGCTTCAGCTGGACTAGTAATGTACCAAAAGTAACTACAAGTAGTTTAAGATTTATAAATAGCAGATTTACATTGCTTAGTAAATTGATCAGTGTATTTGGTTCCTTCAGCTTTAGTGGATGCCGTACAATGTGTTAGAAAATAGTGAAAATAAATGAAATGTGCCTTTTCACTTGAGAACTAAGAAAACAGTAAAGAAAAATATAGAAAATATTCAAAACGGAAAAAATAATATGAAAAACATATTATAAATTATAATAATAGAAAATTACTTGTAAAGCTTAATTTTAAAGAAAAGTGTTTTTTAATAAAAAAAATTATGTAAATAGTATACAGTATGTATTCGGAAGTCTATTTCTAACTTGCTGGATTGCCAAAAGAAATCGCCATAATTACTATATATGGATTGTATGTTCCGATTTTTATACCCATTAAGACCGACTACTTTATTTTGAGAAGTATTTTTGCCTCTTCCAAATACTTATAAAAGTAACACATAATATATACATATATGTTATATTACATCTATACACATACATACATATATATATATACTTACATATATGTATACAATTATATATTTTGCGATCTATTTACAACAAAAAAATACATCCCCAACTGAAAAAATTTGGAAAAATTTACAAAATATACTAAATGATTGGGTATACCTGCACCTAAATGTATGTAAATATATCTGTTAATTTGTAGCTCAGTAGTAATAACATAGACAAAATATGTAGACATAAATTTGTATATAAATAAGTATATAGCGGTATAATTTATTCTCAAAATATGTATGTACATGGTGTTTGTGTGTTAAATAATAATTTTCTGTGTGTTTAACTTTTGTATAAACTAAAAAAATAAAATAGTTTAATAAAATACAAATTTTATACTTTAATACAATTGAATAAAAAACTGTTTTTCTCTACAAATTTTTAAGGTTATAGTGATAACACTAAAATATGCCGGTCTTGGTTAGGTAAATAAGAAAGGCGGTGGGAGCCGGGGCGTTGTCGTGGTGCAACTTCCAAACGGCTGCGATGTCTTGTCGGTACCTTAAACGAAGGGTCATTGAGTCTCTTGAGGTCTTCCACGTAAAACTTGGGGTTGACAGTTTGTCCAGAAGGGACAAATTCATGATAGACGATACCTTTGATGTCAAAGAACACAATGAACATCGTTTTCACTTTGGATTTGCTCATTCTGCCGGTCTTCATCAGCGACCTTTTCCCGAAAATGTTTGTCCTGACTTTCCAGGTGCTCGGAAACAGTTGACTAGCCGCTCGTTCGTTAGCTAGGAGCGCCCTCTACCGAATCCAGTCGGTGCGGGCATGTTCCAAAGTACAATCGCGCCGTAAGAAAATCACCCTGTACATTATTTGAAAACAAATGTTCTTATTTTGGCAACTTTCAAAAATACTCGCCTGCTGTGGTAAAATTTAGCATAGGATCTCATAAAAGGTCTATATGTATATACGTACTTTGATTTAGTTTTTTTCCATGTGTCGAAAACCTATATATCTCTAATTGGTAGGTGGAGGATGGAGTCATGTGTAGAAGTCCACGCAAGTGAGGTTCTCTGATCGCCATTCACTTGGGAGTGGCCAGAAACATTCTTTTACATATGACTCAAGCAGTTGACGACTTCCAGTCTTTGATCAAGTATCCTCTGGGTAGCCTAAGAACATCCGTTTGAAGGCGAGCTAAAGTGAGAAGGCGAAATATTCTCTACTTAGGGTTGTGCGCTGGGTTTGGGACCCGCCACGTAAAAAAAATAACACCCCCAATGAAAGGAAACAACAAGCCTCGGATAAGTGACCCCCCTTCTGATGATGACCATGGCAAACGAATTAAGGACTATGATTTGAGGGCATGATTGAGAAATGTCCGGTCCCTTATTTGGGAAGGTGCCGGTGCCCAGCTGGTTGATGTCCTCGTGAAAATAAAGGCTGACATCACCGCCGTCCAAGAAATGCGATGGACGGGACAATGACAGAGACAAGTAGGTCCTTGTGGCATTTACTACAGTGGCCATATAAAGGAGCGCAAGTTTGGTGTTGGATTCGTGGTGGGAGAGAGACTCCGTCGCCGAGTACTATCATTCACTCCTATGAATGAACGTCTATCCACAATCCGCATCAAAGCGAGGTTCTTCAACATATCGCTGATTTGCGCCCAAGCCCCGACGGAAGAGACGGACGATGTGACCTAAGATGCCTTTTATGAGTGCTTGGAGCGCACTTATGAGAGATGCCCCCACCACGATGTCAAAATCGTGATTGGCGACTTTAACGCCAGGGTAGGCAAAGAAGGTATCTTTGGCACTACGGTCAGTAAATTCAGCCTCCACGAGGAAACATTCCCAAATGGGTTGAGGCTGATCGACTTCCCCGGGGTCCGAAATATGGTTATCTGTAGTACTAGATTCCAGCATAAGAAAATTCATCAACCTATCTGGCTGTCTCCGAATCGAAAAGCCACCAATCATATCGATCATTTTGTGATAGACGGAAGACACTACTCCAGTGTTCTAGACGTGCGTATGGTCCAAGGTCCTAACATCGACTCGGACCACTAGAGCACTCATCAGCCACTCGGTATAAAGGAACTGTGGGACGACATTTCAAGCTCCTTACGTACATACAGCTGCAACCGAAACTATTGGTTTTCGGGGAATGCAAAAGAATGCTGGTATGACGAGGAGTGGCGCGTGGCAGCGCCAAAGTTACGACCGACCACAACAGGTGCTACTTCGAACTGAGTAGGCAATTGCGAAGTAAAGTCCTCTCTCGACCAACAAAAACCAAACTCTATAAGTCACTCATAATTTCCGTCCTGCTATATGGTGTAGAGGCTTGGACGATGACAACAACTGATGAGTCGACGTAGGGAGTTTTGAGAGAAAAGTTGTGAGAAAGATTTATGGCCCTTTGCGTGTTGGCCAAATCTATGGCAACGAGAACGCACCGCGTCAGCGTCATGCAGGTGAGTGCAGAAAACTGGAAAATTATGCAGAAATTCGCAGTAATTTTGTGCCCAAAAACAAACGGGAACTGGACGTAGGTGCGCAGATGTAAACCTCTCAATGAGGAAATTGGGACGCCGCTCTGAAGTATCGCCAAATGTGGTTCTAGGGTGGACGACGGTTCCCTAGAGGGGGAGTTTTTAGTAACCTGCAAGTGGCACGTATCGTTGCTGCGACGACAGCACTGATGATGCGAAAGGCATTTTCCATCTACTCACCCGCAAAAACAAAAAATGGAAAAATTTTAAAGAGCTGTTTTGTCTCCTGCAAGTCGACCATTCACTTTCTGGTTTATTTTTTGGGTATGCAGCATGCTAATAGGCAGCACAAAACGACGTCGAGTAGAGGTCGCAGAATAGGTATTTCACAACATAGCTGAAGACCCCAAGAATGATAGAGAGTCTCTGTGATTTGTGTGAAGACCCTACATTAATAGACCCTACATTACTGGCAAGACTTGAGTTTACAACAAAAATGAATCCAAAAGACCAAAATGCGCTGAGTTCCATCCCAGCACAGACTTATAACAAGTGTGTGGAAAATTGGATAATATGTATGTTGGCATGCTTGTATTAACTAAGGAGTTAATTTTGAAGGTGATTTCTATTGACAGTTTAGCTTAAATTTGATAAGATAACGAATATGTGCTACAACATTCAAAGAGCAACTGAGGTAAAGTCATGAGATAGTTCCTTCGAAATTATTGAATAAAGAAGATTTGACTTCGAGATAGACTCCTGCTGAATGTCATTTCTACTGGCTTATTATTTCTGCTATATACCTAAGAATTACGGCGACTCATCGACAAAGCGACTGGCTCACATGGTTTCTTTTCAAAACTGTCGAAGGACAGTGGAGATGCGTTGATAGGGAGCATATATCAGCTTGTCTGAAAAATTTACCGAATATTCACACTTCGCCAAATCCCAAAGACTCGGGCATACGAAATTGACATTCGATATTCCTTTGTATATTAAAAGGTAAGATTAGATAACAAGATGTCTTGTGGGATTTGTGGATTGTGGGTATCGGCAGGGAATTCGGCAAAATGAATCTGGCGATTAATCAAGCATGACGAAATATGTATATGTGGTCTAACAAAAGGTAGCGCTGACAATGTGTCCAAGACTTACCAAAGAGGGTCTGTGAACTTTATCAATGGCAACAAGCTAACTTGCTTGTGTTCCGAGTCACAGCCGTATCGCTTGAAACTGTAAAGTCGATGAGTTAACTACAGAGGACACCCTTCCAATTTTACCAGATAGACAACCAGTCAGTAGCCGCTGTTTTTTACGCGCATGCGTTGGGATCTATAGACTCCCATGGGCTTGGCAAGCGTTGATTAACAAGAAACAATTGCCTGACCGCGGGATCTTTCTGATCCAAAGTAGAGTGCAAGTGGTCCTCTGAACTACTTGTTCATCTCGCCGCCATTATCAGCTTTCTGAGGACCCTGTTCAATAGGCTTACATACGCGGTGGTTAGATATTGTATATTATCGGATCCAATTTCTTAAGCTGTATGGAAAAAGGAGAGGTAAAATTATCTCGACACTTTTTTTCTAAACTGCCCGGCTTTTGCCAGACTGGAGTTAAACATCGAAGTTGGTGGTATTGATATTAACCACCTTAATAAAATTCTTGTAAATAGTTTCAGAGAGTTTCGCGATCTAAAAATGTCTGCTGATCCTTACCTAAGAGTTTCAGGAATAACAAAAGATCAGCGTTCACAACTATCTAAGTTAGATCCTGCGCCACCTTTGATGCGAGGATTATTCGTACCATTTAACCAAACCTTACAAGAAGGAATGCCAAGGAGAATAAGATTATAACTGGGAATTATATTTTCGAAGCAGTCAAAGACAAGTCAGGATTCAGCGTAGTTTAACAAGTAAGAATTTCTGTTTTTACGAGCTTAGTAGACAACTAGGATAAAGGTTAGGCTAGGTTAATCTGGTAAGCCAATAAGCTACGCATAGACTAGTTTTGGTCCTTGCTCTAAACATTTCCTGCTGTCTTCTCGATCTGTCAGCCTCATTTTGCGGGCGTGTGTCGCCACCAGACAGTGACCAGTTAGTATTCCGACCATGTTCCTACAGTCTCTTCTATCGAGTGCTAATAGGAATTTTGTGTACTTCCGATCTACTGTTTTGCACACAACTTTTGCAGTTTTGCACCCAGGAGGTAGCTCATTTTATCGGGTTTTTATTTTCTTTACCATGCTTCTGTCCAGATCGTTATATAGACAATGCAGGTTGATCACGTTTTCAGGTGCTAGTCGTACACCATTCAAGGCGATCTCGTCCACTATTCCATTGCTCTCGATACCTTTGTGGCCTGGCGCCAAGTAGAAGTAAAGTTGCTTGCTTCCAGCAACACTATCTACGAGGATACTGCCTTCAATGCTTGGCAGTCTACGTAGATGTTGACTCTGGAATTGTCTGCAGGTACATTACTTTACACTCAAATAAAGGCCAGCTCCCCTGCTTTCGCAATAGTAAAGACCTCAGCTTAAAATATACTGAGTGATTCGGCAAACTTAAAAAGCAGTCTTATGTATACCTAACTCTGGAGAGTATATTTTCACACCAACACCATCCTCCATTTTCGAGTTTAATGCACCGAGAACGGAATAGGCCTTACAAAAGCTGTGTAGCAGCAGTGCAATGGAGGTTGTGCCTCCTTCTTCCACGTTGTGCTTCCACAGCAGTGTGATAAAACGTAATGAGCTGGCGCTTGGGGGATTTGATAGAAAAGTCCTAAGCAGTATTTTTGGACGTGTTGTAAGGATAAATGACGACTTCAACGAAAGAAGGGTGGTGGTAAAAGACTTAAAGGTGGACCGTGTGTGTGGTTTAGTATACAAGTAGAAGAAGCAGTAACGAGACTGATCTCTTTCTTTAACTGATCTCGATTAAACAAGTTGTTGTCTCATTAAAGCATGAAGAACTCCAAAAGGAACGAGATATTTTTGCGAGGGGCTCCTTTTGCCGACTGCTACATATTAAGAAAGTTTTTCAACTTTGCAGGTGGATTAACGATATATTTTTAGAATTTGAATTAAACACTTTTTTATAGTTAATTAAATATTTAAATTAAGTTTCCTTTATTATTACGATTTTATATTTTTTTTAACAACATTTTTTATTAAACATAATACAAAGCTACAGTGGTGCCTAAAACTCGCCACCACTCTCAACTGTCACATTCTACTAGGGTTGCATTAGCGCACCACTAAACTTCAGCTGACAGTTAATAACAAAGCACAATACTTATCTCTTTCTAACAAAAAGTACAAGTGAATTACTTACACAAATGCGCTACATGCCGCTCTGTAATAAAACACAGAGCGGTGTACCAACTGAGCACGATATAATTGGTAAACAAATGTAAGGGGGCTAGCGAGCATATGTGAGTGAGAGCAACTGCCACTAAATGCGACTGTAGAGAGCCATGCCAACTGGCTTTTGGCGCTCAACAGCAGTGGCCACAATGCAGTAACTTGACAGCGCCACATGCTGTTAAAAATTACGCTCGCAAGTGTTGCGTGCTGAGCTGCGAATGTCATATGGCAAAGTGTTGTGAGAATTGGTTTGTTTCTCCATTCATTCGTTGTTTATCCAATATACACACAAACATGTACCTGCAGGCGAGTATGTTAACTAGATATGCATATAACAGTGGACAAACATAATTACATAGTGGAACGCTGAGAGCAGCGTTGACTGACATTAATATGTTGGGTCCGAATTTGCTTGGAATTCAGTTTTAAACGGATTTTCAACGATTGTGGTCATTCGGTCTCGAGTGTTTCCCGTTGCATATTGGGTCATGCAACAACAAAACGTGTCACTGTGTAGTAAAAGTTTAATATTTTCATAGATATTATTAGTTCGTAATAAAAAGTAAACATAATTGAATGTAATGAAAAAAGTGTAGTGAATATTTAGTGTGTAAACAACAAATGATTAAAAATAGAAATAAAAGCTAAAACACACACCAAAAATCAAGTCACACAACAAGCGAGCTAGCGAGTGGGTGAAGACAAAACACGTACGTACATGTGTAAAAGCTGCAATAACAACACGGCATAAATTTATAGGCGAAAATCAGGTTGTTTATTATTTCTGTGTGCCTTTTTTGCAATTACTTGTTCCTAGTGGTTGTTTGTTGCTGCAAGGATCTAGCGTTTGTGTTGCGTTTTCTTGTAAAGTTAGGGAAGTGTACAAAAAGTCTAAATTTTATGAGAAAATCGCTTGAAATTCTGTCTTATTTTGTGTCAAGGAAGTAGCGCTAGCTCCATTGCCGCTGCTGCTGCTGAATTCGCTGTTGCCTCACTGTCTCGTCGTTTGCCTGGCACAAGCGCTTATGCGAGCGTGGAGCGAGCAAAATAATATTGTGTTTTTTCGTTTTGTTTTAGTTTTTGCTGCAAAAACAACAGCAAGTAGGTGCGGCAAGGCAAAAATAGCATAATAAATTGAAATCAGCTGTTTGCGCAGAGTGCCACCGCAGCTGTAGAGCAACAGCAGCAGCAACGAGCGGCAGCAGAAAGTTGAAAGGAAAGGAAAAGAAAACAACACAAATAAATTGGCGAATGGCCGAGAAAAAGTTGTGTGTTTCCGTGCAAAATATTGATGTTTTCGCACACATTTTGCAGTTTATGGACGAGCGGTTTGCACTGGCGCTGTGTCTGCTCTACAAACACAATTTAGTGAATTATTTTACGCTATTTTGTTGTATGTTTGTTTTAAATTTATTTCATTATAATTATACTATGTATACTTTCGTGAGACCAAATCAAATTTCGCTTATGTGGGGCAAAAATTATATTTTTCAACAAAATAAAAATACTAAAAAATAAAAAAAGACAATCAAAAAAAAAAAAAAAAAAAAAAAAAAATGAAAATTAATAAATAAGCAAAAAAAGAAATAAGGCTTATTTTAAATAATAAATAAATTAAATTTAGCTGCAATTTATGTATTAATCTTTCAAGGAGAAAATAATTAATTTTCATAAAAAACCAGTAAAATCTAAGAAATAAATAAAATAACATTAAAGCTGTGATTTATGCATTATTCAAGGAGAAATATTGCATTTAAAAAAAAGTAAAGTAAAGTACATTATAAAAAATAATTAAAATAAAAATTAATAAAACATAAAATAAAGACTAATGAATAAATAGAATAATATTTAATAATACATTTATTAATAAAGTTTAGCTGTGATTTATGCATCAACCTCAAATATGGAAATTTTTGAAGTTCCGTGCTAAAATATTTGCATCTCAAATATCAAATTAATAAACAAATTTGTATACATATTTAAAATAATTTATATTTTTTCAAAATGGTGGAATACAAAAGCCTTTTGACTCTATTAAAATGTAATAAATAAGGAAAATAATATTTAAGCTGTTATTTATCCATAATCTTTCAAAGAGACCCTTAAAAAGTTTGACATTATACAATATATTTTTTTAAACTATAAAGTACATAAAATTGAAAATAAATTAAAATTAAAACTAACGAAAAAAAAAATGAAAAAAATGAATAATCAAAAAATGCTTAAGCTGTGATTTATGTATGCATTAACCCTAAAAAACTGAAACTTTTCAAAATTTGTGCTAAAATTTTGGCAGCCAATATTAAAGAAATTCATATGTTTTTCATAATTTTTATTTTTTTTTAAACCCAAAAGCCTTGTTTTATTTAAAACGTTATTCGTTGTCTAAATTATGTATTATAAAATTAGTATAAATTATCATAATGGTAATATGGACGTAATACCGTAGGACAATAAATATGGAAATATATAATAAAAAATAATAATACAATGTGATACTACAAAAATTATTAAGAAACAGCTTAATTCAGAGATTTATAATTGTTTGTACATTCGAAATATTACGACGGAGAAATATACTGAATTTAATGGAAAATAAAAAAACTTAAGCCTCGGTTGCGCAAAAGCCTTTACAAATAAAAAAGTTTCCGTACAAGAACTTGATTTTTACGGTTGTACGGCAGCTGTATGCTATAGTAGTACGATCTGAAAAAGTCATACGGACATTTATCGTTCCTGCGGATAATAATCCATGCCAAATTTCGAAAAGATAATTTCCGAAAAATAAAATGATGATATACTATAGTGTTCCGATCTGAACGAAATGTACCGATATTGCCAATGGTGAAGATATCTTGTTAAATAAGGCAATTTTCCATACAAGAACTTGAATTGAATCATTTAGTTTGCATGGCAGCTATATAATATAGTGATCCGTTCAATAAAATACTTTCGAAGATTATAGTGCTGATTGGAAAATAATTCATGTCAAATTTCGTGAACATATCTCGTCAAACAAAAAAGTTTTTAATACAAGAACTTATTTGTGATTGTGAATTTTTCATGGCAACTACATGCTACAGCAGTCCGATAACGTCGGTTTAGCCAAATAAGCGGCGTTTTGGAAAGAATATAACGTAAGCAAAATTTCACATCGATATCTCGTAAATTGAGGGACTGTTCTTTTTTTGACTACTTTTGGCACTTAACTAGAAGAAACAAAGATGAAAAGATAATACAGAAATTTCTTGATTTCGTTTTGATATAAATCTAAACCAAAAGAATGCGCAAATTTATCGTCTCACATGGATTTGACATACCATATGCTTTTCAATTAGAAAACCAGTTTGTTATTTATTTATTTAGTGACACACAAACGTTTGTGTATATTTGTGTTTGTAATCAGTATTTGATTAGTTGCAAAGAAAGTAAGCTAAATTAACAGTCAATAAAAATAAATTAAAATAAATTCAAATTAAACTGTTCTTCAACAATGAAATGGTTAACCAAATAATAAATGTCGTGCAGCAAAACAAAGAATAAAGAAAACTAAACTTAAGAGCAGTCAAGACTTTCGTACTCTGCTTTAAAATCTGACAATTGTGCAACAGCGAGAGAAATTTTTAACAGTTAACGCGCTTATTTACTCATCGCATGGTCGTGCTCGCGCTCTCTGCACTAAATTTGCACATTTTTTGCAAGAAATTTTTAGTCACAAAATCACATGCATGCGGCATTTCGGAAATTAAAAGAAATTAAAATATATACATATGTATATTATTCACATATACATATGTACTATATGTACATATGCAATTGTGTTCACTTCTATAAGAAAATGTTCATTACTTAAAATATACAAAATGCGCCCAAGACACGATTTCTGCTTAATTCTTTTGAAAGCTGTAAATATGTTTATGTCCAATTAGCTACATTTAGTGGCTTTCTAATAAGAAATGCAAACACAAGTTGCATTACACATGCCGCGTACTCTGAAAGCATTTTAACATTACGCTGTTAATGTAATTTTCCAGCGGAGCTTGTTACTGTAAACATGTTTCATTAAAATTCACTGCTAACTCATGTAACATTCACTGTTCAAGCAGCATGTGTATGTGACTGTTATGCATGCATTCGCAAAAGTCGCAGGAGAAACTGTTGCAGTAAAATACTGTGACGGTACAATCAAGCACC
>JAPZAG010001438.1:0-31595 GCA_027475135.1 Bactrocera correcta | reverse complement strand
AAATGCTTCAAATCGTAAGTTTAACATATTAAGTGAATAAACATTTTTTAGCACACTGAAGTCTACATAAAGCCTTAGCGGTATAACGGCAGTGCATTTAGAAGAATTCCGTAATGTTATAATTTTATATTTAGGTATAAAGTCGATTTTATGTATATACACATTTCGCATTCGATATCGAAATGCTTCAGATAACTGGTTTAACATATTTAAGTTAATAAACCTCCTTTAGAGAACTGAAGTTGACAAAAAGCCATAATTCCATAGTCTTATATTTAGGCATAAAGTCGATTTTGTTGTATATACACATTTAGCAATCGATATTGAGATGGTTCAACTCATTTGTTTAAATTATCTAACCAATGCTTTATGTTCGACCCACCTCATTCAAATAGTTTAGCCTTAGAGCGTTAGCAAAGTTGAAACAAAAATGTGACAATTGCCAAGCCCCTGATAGGAGTAGAAGAAAGAGTGAAGATTTTCCTGAGAGCTCTTTAAAATATCTAACCAATGCTTTGTGTTTGACCGACCTCGTTCCAATAGTTTAGCCACTAGAACGTTAGCAAAGTTGAAACAAAGATGTGACTATTGCCAAGCCTTTGATAAGAGTAGAAGAAAGATTGAAGATTTTCGATATCGATTGCTAAATGCGTAAATACAAGAAAATCGACTTTATACCTAAATATAAGATTACGGAATTCTTCTACATGCACTGTCGTTATGCCGCCATGGCTCTATATCACCTTCTTTACGTTAAAGAAGGTTAATTAACTTAAACATGTTAAACTAATGATTTGAAGCATTTCGATATCGATTGCTAAATGTGTATATAAAAGAAAATCGACTTTATACCTAAATATAAGATTACGTAATTCTTCTAAATGCTTTGCCGTTATGCCGTTAAGGCGTTTGTAGACTTCAGTAAGATAAAGAGGGTTAATTAACTTAAATATGTGAAACTAATGATTTGAAGCATTTCGATATCGATTGCTAGATGCGTATATACAACAAAATCGACTTTATACACAAATATAAGATTACGGAATTCTTCTACATGCACTGTCGTTATGCCGCCATGGCTTTATATCACCTTCATTACGTTAAAGAAGGTTAACTAACTTAAATATGTTAAACTAACGATTTGAAGCTTTTCAATATCGATTGCTAAATGTGTATGTACAACAAAATCGAATTTATACCTAAATATAAGATAACGGAATTTATATAAATATACTGCCGTTATGCCGTTATGGCTTTATGTAAACTTTAGTAAGATAAAGAAGGTTAATTAACTTAAATATGCTAAACCAGTTATCTGATGCAATTCGATATCGATTGCTTAATGTGTAAATACAAGAAAATCGACTTTATACCTAAATTTAAGATTACGGAATTCTTCCAAATGCACTGCCATTATACCGTTATGGCTTTATGTTAACTTCAGTTTGATGAAGAAGGTTTATTAACTTAAATATGTTAAACCAGGTATTTGAAGCATTTCGATATCGATTGCTTAATGCATATATAAAAGAAAATCGACTTTATACCTAAATATAAGACTACGGAATTCTTCCAAATGTACTGTCGTTATGCCGCCATGGCTTTATATCAACTTCAATACCTTAAAGAAGGTTAATAAACTTAAATTTGTTAAACTAATGATTTGAAGCATTTCGATATCGATAGCTAAATGTGTATGTAAAAAAAAAATCGAATTTATACCTAAACATAAGATTACGGAATTCTTCCAAATGTACTGTCGTTATGCCGCCATGTGTTTATGTCACCTTCATTACGTTAAAGAAGGCTAATTAACTTAAATATGTTAAACTAATGATTTGAAGCATTTCGTTATCGATCGCTAAATGTGTATATACAACAAAATCGACTTTATACCTGAATATAAGATTACGGAATTCTTCTGCATGCACTGTCGTTATATAAGATTACGGAATTCTTCTGCATGCACTGTCGTTATGCCGCCATGGCTTTATAACACCTTCCTTACGTTAAAGAAGGTTAACTAACTTAAATATGTTAAACGAATGATTTGAAGCATTTCGATATCGATTGCAAAATGTGTATGTACAACAAAATCGACTTTATACCTAAATATAAGATAATGGAATTCATATAAATATACTGCCGTTATGCCGTGATGGCTTTATGTAAACTTCAGTAAGATAAAAAAGGTTAATTAATTTAAATATGCTAAACGGGTTATTTGAAGCATTTCGATATCGATTGCAAAATGTGTATATAAAAGAAAATCGAATTTATGCCTAAATTTAAGACTACGGAATTCTTCCAAATGCACTGCCGTTATGGCTTTATGTCAACTTCAGTTCGCTAAAGGAGTTTTATTAACTTAAATATGTTAAACCAGTTATCTGAAGCATTTCCATATCGATTGCGAAATGTATATATACAAGAAAATCGACTTTATACTTAAATATAAAATTAAAACATTACGGAATTCTTCTAAATGCACTGCCGTTATGCCGCCATGGCTATAAGCCAACTTCCGTTCGTTAAAGAAGGTTTATTAACTTAAACTTTGAAGCATTTCGATATCGATTGCTGAATGTGTATATACAAGAAAATCGACCTTATACATAAATATAAGATTACGGAATTCTTCTAAATACACTGTCGTTATGCCGCCATGGTTTTATATCACCTTCATTACGTTAAAGAAGGTTAATTAACTTAAATATGTTAAACTAATGATTTGATGCATTTCGTTATCGATTGCTAAATGTGTATATACAAGAAAATCGACTTTTTACCTAAATATAAGATTACGGAATTCTTCTGCATGCACTGTCGTTATGCCGCCATGGCTTTATAACACCTTCCTTACGTTAAAGAAGGTTAACGATCTTAAATATGTTAAACGAATGATTTGAAGCATTTCGATATCGATAGCTAAAGGAGTATAGAAGAAAATCGACTTTATACCTAAATATAAGATTACGGAATTCTTCCAAATGCACTGCCGTTATACCGTTATGGCTTTATGTAAACTTCAGTCAGAGAAAGAAGGTTAATTTACTTAAATATGTTAAACTAATGATTTGAAGCATTTCGATATCGATTGCTAAATGCGTAAATACAAGAAAATCGACTATATACCTAAATATAAGATTACGGAATTCTTCTACATGCACTTTCGTTATGCCGCCATGGCTTTATATCACCTTCATTACGTTAAAGAAGGTTAATTAACTTAAATATGTTAGTCTAATGATTTGAAGATTTTCGATATCGATTGCTAAATGCGTAAATACAAGAAAATCGACTATATACCTAAATATAAGATTACGGAATTCTTCTACATGCACTGTCGTTATGCCGCCATGGCTTTATATCACCTTCATTACGTTAAAGAAGGTTAATTAACTTAAATATGTTAAACTAATGATTTGAAGATTTTCGATATCGATTGCTAAATGCGTAAATACAAGAAAATCGACTATATACCTAAATATAAGATTACGGAATTCTTCTACATGCACTGTCGTTATGCCGCCATGGCTTTATATCACCTTCATTACGTTAAAGAAGGTTAATTAACTTAAATATGTTAAACTAATGATTTGAAGCATTTCGATATAGATTGCTAAATGTGCATATACAACAAAATCGACTTTATACCTAAATATAAGATTACGAAAATCTTCCAAATGTACTTTCGTTATGCCGCCATGGCTTTATATCACCTTCATTACGTTAAAGAAGGTTAACTAACTTAAATATGTTAAACTAATGATTTGAAGCATTTCAATATCGATTGCTAAATGTGTATGTACAACAAAATCGACTTTATACCTAAATGTAAGATAACGGAATTCATATAAATGTACTGCCGTTATACCGTTATGGCTTTATGTAAACTTTAGTAAGATAAAGAAGGTTAATTAACATAAATATGCTAAACCAGTTATCTGATGCATTTCGATATCAATTGCTTAATATGTAAATACAAGAAACTCGACTTTATACCTAAATATAAGATTACGGAATTCTTCCAAATGCACTGCCGTTATACCGTTATGGCTTTATGTACACTTCAGTGAGAAAAATAAGGTTAATTAACTTAAGTATGTTAAACTAATGATTTGAACCATCTCGATACCGATTGCTTATGTGTATATACAACAAAATCGACTTTATACCTAAATATAAGACTACGGAATTCTTCTACATGCACTGCCGTTATGCCGCCATGGCTTTATATCAACTTCAATACGTTAAAGAAGGTTAATTAACTTAAATTTGTTAAACAAATGATTTGAAGCATTTTGATATTGATAGCTAAATGTGTATGTAAAAGAAAATCGACTTTATACCTAAATATAAGATTACGGAATTCTTCCAAATGTACTGTCGTTATGCCGCCATGTCTTTATGTCACCTTCATTACGTTAAAGAAGACTAATTAACTTAAATATGTTAAACTAATGATTTGAAGCATTTCCATATCGATTGATAAATGTGTATATACAAGAAAATCGACTTTATATCTAAATATAAGATTACCTAATTCTTCTAAATGCACTGCCGCTATGCCGCCATGGCTTTATGCCAACTTCCGTTCGTTAAAGAAGGTTAATTAACTTAAATATGTTAAACTAATGATTTGAAGCATTTCGATATCGATTGCTAAATGTGTATGTACAACAAAATCGACTTTATACCTAAATATGAGACTACGGAATTCTTCCAAATGCAGTGCCGTCATGGCTTTATGTCAACTTCAGTTCGCTAAAGGAGGTTTATTATCTTAAATATGTTAAACCACTTATCTGAAGCATTTCCATATCGATTGCGAAATGTATATATACAAGAAAATCGACTTTATACCTAACTATAAAATTATAACATTACGGAATTCTTCTAAATGCACTGCCGTTGTACCGTTAAGGCTTTATGTAGACTTCAGTATGCTTAAAAATGTTTATTAACTTAATATGTTACACTAATGATTTGAAGCATTTCGATATCGATAGCTAAAAGTGTATATACAAGAAAATCGACTTTATGCCTAAATATAAGATTACGGAATTCTTCTAAATGCACTGCCGTTTTGCCGCCATGGCTATAAGCCAACTTCCGTTCGTTAAAGAAGGTTTATTAACTTAAACATGTTAAACTAATGATTTAAAGCATTTCGATATCGATTGCTGAATGTTTATATACAAAAAATCGACTTTATACATAAATATAAAATTACGGAATTCTTCTAAATGCACTGTCGTTATGCCGCCATGGCTTTATATCACCTTCATTACGTTAAAGAAGGTTAACGAACTTAAATATGCTAAACGAATGATTTGAAGCATTTCGATATCGATAGCTAAATGTGTATATACAAGAAAATCGACTTTATACATAAATATAAGATTACGGAATTCTTCTAAATGCACTGCCGTTATGCCGCCATGGCTTTAAGCCAACTTCCGTTAGTTAAAGAAGGTTTATTAACTTAAATATGTTAAACTAATGATTTGAAGCATTTCGATATCGATTGCTAAATGCGTATATACAAGAAAATCGACTTTATACATAAATATAATATTACGTAAATCTTCTAAATGCACTGTCGTTATGCCGCCATGGCTTTATATCACCTTCATTACGTTAAAGAAGGTTAACGAACTTAAATATGTTAAACTAATGATCTGAAGCATTTCGATATCGATTGCTAAATGTGTGTATACAAGAAAATCGAATTTATACCTAAACATAAGATTACGGAATTCTTCCAAATGTACTGTCGTTATGCCGCCATGTCTTTATGTCACCTTCATTACGTTAAAGAAGGCTAATTAACTTAAATATGTTAAACTAATGATTTGAAGCATTTCCATATCGATTGCTAAATGTGTATATACAAGAAAATCGACTTTATACCTAAATATAAGATTACGGAATTCTTCTAAATGCACTGCCGCTATGCCGCCATGGCTTTATGCCAACTTCCGTACGTTAAAGAATGTTAAACTAATGATCGATTGCTAAATGTGTATGTACAACAAAATCGACTTTATACCTAAATATAAGATAACGGAATTCATATAAATATACTGCCGTTATGCCGTGATGGCTTTATGTAAACTTCAGTAAGATTAAGAAGGTTAATTAACTTAAATATGCTAAACCAGTTATTTGACGCATTTCGATATCGATTGCAAAATGTGTATATACAAGAAAATCGAACTTATGCCTAAATATGAGACTACGGAATTCTTCCATATGCAGTGCCGTTATGGCTTTATGTCAACTTCAGTTCGCTAAAGGAGGTTTATTAACTTAAATATGTTAAACCAGTTATCTGAAGCATTTCCATATCGATTGCGAAATGTATATATACAAGAAAATCGACTTCATACCTAACTATAAAATTATAACATTACGGAATTCTTCTAAATGCACTGCCGTTATACCGTTAAGGCTTTATGTAGACTTCAGTATGCTTAAAAATGTTTATTAACTTAATATGTTAAACTAATGATTTGAAGCATTTCGATATCGATTGCTAAATGTGTATATACAAGAAAATCGACTTTATACATAAATATAAGATTACGGAATTCTTCTAAATGCACTGCCGTTATGCCGCCATGGCTTTATAGCCAACTTCCGTTACGTTAAAGAAGGTTTATAACTTAAATATGTAAAGAAGATTTGAAGCATTTCGATATCGATTGCTAAATGTGTATATACAAGAAAATCGACTTTATACATAAATATAAGATTACGGAATTCTTCTAAATGCACTGCCGTTATGCCGCCATGGCTTTATACCACTTCAGTTACGTTAAAGAAGGTTAATTAACTTAAATATGTTAAACTAAGATTTGAAGCATTTCGATATCGATTGCTAAATGTGTATATACAAGAAAATCGAATTTATACCTAAATATAAGATTACGGAATTCTTCCAAATGACTGTCGTTATGCCGCCATGGCTTTATGTCACCTTCATTACGTTAAAGAAGGTTAATTAACTTAAATATGTTAAACTAATGATTTGAAGCATTTCCATATCGATTGCTAAATGTGTATATACAAGAAAATCGACTTTATACCTAAATATAAGATTACGGAATTCTTCTAAATGCACTGCCGTTATGCCGCCATGGCTTTATGTCAACTTCATTACGTTAAAGAAGGTAATTAACTTAATATGTTAAACTAATGATTTGAAGCATTTCGATATCGATTGCTAAATGTGTATATACAAGAAAATCGACTTTATACCTAAATATAAGATTACGGAATTCTTCTAAATGCACTGCCGTTATGCCGCCATGGCTTTATGCCAACTTCCGTTCGTTAAGAAGGTTAATTAACTTAAAATGCTAATGATTTGAAGCATTTCGATATCGATTGCTAAATGTGTATATACAAAAAATCGACTTTATACCTAAATATAAGATACGGAATTCTTCAAATACTGCGTTATGCCGTTATGGCTTTATGTCAACTTCAGTTACGTAAAGAAGGTTAATTAACTTAAATATGTTAAACCAGTTATTTGAAGCATTTCGATATCGATTGCAAATGTGTATATACAAGAAAATCGAATTTATACCTAAATATAACATTACGGAATTCTTCCAAATGCACTGCCGTTATCCGTAAGCTTTATGTCAACTTCAGTTCGCTTAAAGGAGTTTATTAACTTAAATATGTTAAACTAATGATTTGAAGCATTTCCATATCGATTGCTAAATGTGTATATACAAGAAAATCGACTTTATACCTAAATATAAGATTACGGAATTCTTCTAAATGCACTGCCGTTATGCCGCCATGGCTATAAGCCAACTTCCGTTCGTTAAAGAAGGTTTATTAACTTAAACATGTTAAACTAATGATTTAAAGCATCTCGATATCGATTGCTGAATGTTTATATACAAAAAAATCGACTTTATACATAAATACAAGATTACGGAATTCTTCTAAATGCACTGTCGTTATGCCGCCATGGCTTTATATCACCTTCATTACGTTAAAGAAGGTTAACGATCTTAAATATGTTAAACGAATGATTTGAAGCATTTCGATATCGATAGCTAAATGTGTGTAGAAGAAAATCGACTTTTTACCTAAATATAAGTTTACGGAATTCTTCCAAATGCACTGGTGTTATACCGTTTTGGCTTTAGGTAAACTTCAGAAGGTAACGATCTTAAATATGTTAAACTAATGATTTGAAGCATTTCGATATCGATTACTAACTGGTTTAGCATATTTAAGTTAATTAACCTTCTTTATCTTACTAAAGTTTACATAAAGCCATAACGGCATAACGGCAGTATATTTATATAAATTCCGTTATCTTATATTTAGGTATAAATTCGATTTTGTTGTACATACACATTTAGCAATCGATATTGAAATGCTTCAAATCATTAGTTTAACATAATTAAGTTAGTTAACCTTCTTTAAGGTAATGAAGGTGATATAAAGCCATGGCGGCATAACGACAGTGCATGTAGAAGAATTCCGTAATCTTATATTTGGGTATAAAGTCGATTTTGTTGTATATACGCATCTAGCAATCGATATCGAAATGCTTCAAATCATTAGTTTAACATATTTAAGTTAATTAACCCTCTTTATCTTACTGAAGTCTACAAACGCCTTAACGGCATAACGGCAAAGCATTTAGAAGAATTACGTAATCTTATATTTAGGTATAAAGTCGATTTTCTTTTATATACACATTTAGCAATCGATATCGAAATGCTTCAAATCATTAGTTTAACATGTTTAAGTTAATTAACCTTCTTTAACGTAATGAAGGTGATATAGAGCCATGGCCGCATAACGACAGTGCATGTAGAAGAATTCCGCGATCTTATATTTAGGTATAAAGTCGATTTTTTTGTTTTAGCTATCGATATCGAAATGCTTCAAATCATAAGTTTAACATATTAAGTTAATAAACATTTTTTAGCATACTGAAGTCTACATAAAGCCTTAGCGGTATAACGGCAGTGCATTTAGAAGAATTCCGTAATGTTACATTTTATATTTAGGTATAAAGTCGATTTTATGTATATACACATTTCGCATTCGATATCGAAATGCTTCAGATAACTGGTTTAACATATTTAAGTTAATAAACCTCCTTTAGAGAACTGAAGTTGACAAAAAGCCATAATTCCATAGTCTTATATTTAGGCATAAAGTCGATTTTGTTGTATATACACATTTAGCAATCGATATTGAGATGGTTCAACTCATTTGTTTAAATTATCTAACCAATGCTTTATGTTCGACGCACCTCATGCAAATAGTTTAGCCTTAGAGCGTTAGCAAAGTTGAAACAAAAATGTGACTATTGCGAAGCCCCTATAGGAATAGAAGGAAGACTGAAGACTTTCCTGAAAGCTCTTTAAATTATCTAACCAATGCTTTCTGTTTGACCCACCCCGTTCCAATAGTTTAGCCGCTAGAGCGTTAGCAAAGTTGAAACAAAAATGTGACTATTTCCATGCGCCGGATAGTAGTAGAACAAAGATTAAAGACATTCCTGCGAGCCCTTTAAATTATCTAACCAATGCTTTATGTTTGACCCACCTCGTTCTAATTGTTTAGCCGCTAGAGCGTTAGCAAAGTTGAAACAAAAATGTGACTATTTCCAAGCCCCTGATAGGAGTAGAATAAAGATTGAAGACTTTCCTGAGAGCTCTTTAAATTATCTAACCAATGCTTTATGTTTGACCCAACTCGTTCAAACAGTTTAGCCGCTAGAGCGTTAGCAAAGTTGAAACAAAAATGTGACTATTTCCAAGCCCCTGGTAGGAGTAGAAGAAAGATTGAAGACTTTCCTGAGAGCTCTTTAAATTATCTAACCGTTCGTTCCAATAGTTTAGCCGCTAGAGCGTTAGCAAAGTTGAAACAAAAATGTGACTATTACCAAGCCTCTGATAGGAGTAGAAGAAAGATTGAAGACTTTCCTGAGAGCCCTTTAAATTATCTAACCAATGCTTTATGTTTGACCCAACTCGTTTAATAGTTTAGCCGCTAGAGCGTTAGCAAAGTTGAAACAAAAATGTGACTATTTCCAAGCCCCTGATAGGAGTAGAAGAAAGATTGAAGACTTTTCTGAAAGCTCTTTAAATTATCTAACCAATGCTTTATGTTTGACTACCTCGTTTAAATAGTTTACCCGCTAGAGCATTAATAAAAGTGAAACAAAAATGTGACTATTTCCAAGCCCCTGATAGAGTAGAATAAAGATTGAAGACTTTCCTGAGAGCTCTTTAAATTATCTAACCAACGCTTTATGTTTGACCCAACTCGTTCCAATAGTTTAGCCGCTAGAGCGTTAGCAAAGTTGAAACAAAAATGTGACTATTCCAAGCCCCTGGTAGAGTAGAAGAAAATTAAGACTTTCCTGAGAGCTCTTTAAATTATCTAACCAATGCTTTATGTTTGACTACCTCGTTTAAAAGTTTACCCGCTAGAGCTTAAAAAATTAAACAAAAATGTGACTATTTCCAACCCTGATAGAGTAGAAAAAGATTAAGACTTTCCTGAGAGCTCTTTAAATTATCTAACCAAGCTTTATGTTTGACCAACTCGTTTAAATGTTTACCGCTAGAGCTTAAAAGTGAAACAAAAATGTGACTATTCCAAGCCCCTGATAGAGTAGAAAAAGATTGAAGACTTTCCTGAGAGCTCTTTAAATTATCTAACCAAGCTTTATGTTTGACCCACTCGTTAAAAGTTTAGCCGCTAGAGCGTTAGCAAAGTTGAAACAAAAATGTGACTATTTCCAAGCCCCTGGTAGGAGTAGAAGAAAGATTGAAGACTTTCCTGAGAGCTCTTTAAATTATCTAACCGTTCGTTCCAATAGTTTAGCCGCTAGAGCGTTAGCAAAGTTGAAACAAAAATGTGACTATTCCAAGCCCTGATAGGAGTAGAAGAAAGATTGAAGACTTTCCTGAGAGCCCTTTAAATTATCTAACCAATGCTTTATGTTTGACCCAACTCGTTTTAATAGTTTAGCCGCTAGAGCGTTAGCAAAGTTGAAACAAAAATGTGACTATTTCCAAGCCCCTGATAGGAGTAGAAGAAAGATTGAAGACTTTTCTGAAAGCTCTTTAAATTATCTAACCAATGCTTTATGTTTGACTAACCTCGTTTAAATAGTTTACCCGCTAGAGCTTATAAAAGTGAAACAAAAATGTGACTATTTCCAAGCCCCTGATAGGAGTAGAAAAAGATTGAAGACTTTCCTGAGAGCTAAATTATCTTACCAATGCTTTATGTTTGACCCAACTCGTTCCAATAGTTTAGCCGCTAGAGCGTTAGCAAAGTTGAAACAAAAATGTGACTATTTCCAAGCCCCTGATAGGAGTAGAAGAAAGATTGAAGACTTTTCTGAAAGCTCTTTAAATTATCTAACCAATGCTTTCTGTTTGACCCACCTCGTTCTAATAGTTTAGCCGCTAGAGCGTTAGCAAAGTTGAAACAAAAATGTGACTATTTCCATGCGCCTGATAGTAGTAGAACAAAGATTAAAGACTTTCCTGAGAGCCCTTTAAATTATCTAACCAATGCTTTATGTTTGACCCACCTCGTTCTAATTGTTTAGCCGCTAGAGCGTTAGCAAAGTTGAAACAAAAATGTGACTATTACCAAGCCCCTGATAGGAGTAGAAGAAAGATTGAAAACTTTCCTGAGAGCTCTTTAAATTATCTATCCAATGCTTTATGTTTGACTCACCTCGTTCAAACAGTTTACTCGCTAGAGCGTTATCAAAGTTGAAACAAAACTGTGACTATTGCCAAGCCCCTGGCAGGAGTAGAAGAAAAATTTGGAACTTTCCTGAGAGCTCTTTAAATTATCTAACGAATGCTTTATGTTTGACCCACCTCGTTCCAATAGTTTAGCCGCTAGAGCGTTAGCAAAGTTGAAACAAAAATGTGACTATTGCCAAGCCCCTGATAAGAGTAGAAGAAAGATTGAAGACTTTCTTGAGAGCTCTTTAAATTATCTAACCAATGCTTTATGTTCGACCCACCTCATTCAAATAGTTTAGTCTCAGAGCGTTAGCAAAGTTGAAACAGAAAGGTGACTATTGCCAAGCCCCTGGTAGGAGTAGAAGAAAGATTGAAGACTTTCCTGAGAGGTCTATAAATCATCTAACCAATGCTTTATGTTTGACTCACCTCGTTCAAACAGTTTAGCCGTTAGAGCGTTATCAACAGTGAAACAAAACTGTGACTATTGCCAAGCCCCTGGCAGAAGTAGAAGAAAAATTGGGAACTTTCCTGAGAGCTCTTTAAATTATCTAACGAATGCTTTATGTTTGACCCACCTCGTTCCAATAGTTTAGCCGCTAGAGCGTTAGAAAAGTTGAAACAAAAATGTGACTATTACTAAGCCCCTGATTGGAGTAGAAGAAAGATTGAAGACTTTTCTGAAAGCTCTTTAAATTATCTAACCAATGCTTTATGTTCGACTAACCTCGTTTAAATAGTTTACCCGGTAGAGCATTAATAAAAGTGAAACAAAAATGTGACTATTTCCAAGCCACTGGTAGGAGTAGAATAAAGATTGAAGACTTTCCTGAGAGCTCTTTAAATTATCTAACCAACGCTTTATGTTTTACACAACTCGTTCCACTAGTTTAGCCGCTAGAGCGCTAGCAAAGTTGAAACAAAAATGTGACTATTACAAAGCCCCTGATAGTAGTAGAACAAAGATTAAATACTTTCCTGACAGCTCTTTAAATTATCTAACCAACGCTTTATGTTTGACTCACCTCGTTCAAACAGTTTACCCGCTAAAACGTTATCAAAAGTGAAACAAAAATGTGACTATTGCCAAGCCCCTGATAGGAATAACAGAAAGACTGAATACTTTCCTGAAAGCTCTTTAAATTATCTAACCAATGCTTTATGTTTGACCTACCTCGTTCCAATAGTTTAGCCGCCAGAGCGTTAGCAAAGTTGAAACAAAAATGTGACTATTACCAAGCCCCTGATAGGAGTAGAAGAAAGATTGAAGACTTTCTTGAGAGCTCTTTAAATTATCTAACCAATGCTTTATGTTTGACTAACCTCGTTTAAATAGTTTACCCGCTAGAGCATTAATAAAAGTGAAACAAAATTGTGACTATTTCCAAGCCCCTGATACGAGTAGAATAAAGATTGAAGACTTTCCTGAGAGCTCTTTAAATTATCTAACCAACGCTTTATGTTTGGCCCAACTCGTTCCAATAGTTTAGCCGCTAGAGCGTTAGCAAAGTTGAAACAAAAATGTGACTATTGCCAAGCCCCTGGTAGATGTAGGAGAAAAATTAATGACTTTCCTGAGAGCTCTTTAAATTATCTAACCAATGCTTTATGTTTGACTCACCTCGTTCAAACAGTTTACCCGCTAGAGCGTTTTCAAAAGTGAAACAAAAATGTGACTATTTCCAATCGCCTGATAGTAGTAGAACAAAGATTAAAGACTTTCCTGAGAGCTCTTTAAATTATCTAACCAATGCTTTATGTTTGACTAACCTCGTTTAAATAGTTTACCCGCTAGAGCATTAATAAAAGTGAAACAAAAATGTGACTATTTCCAAGCCCCTGATAGGAGTAGAATAAAGATTGAAGACTTTCCTGAGAGCTCTTTAAATTATCTAACCAACGCTTTATGTTTGACCCAACTCGTTCAAACAGTTTAGCCGCTAGAGCGTTAGCAAAGTTGAAACAAAAATGTGACTATTGCCAAGCCCCTGATAAGAGTAGAAGAAAGATTGAAGACTTTCTTGAGAGCTCTTTAAATTATCTAACCAATTCTTTATGTTCGACCCACCTCGTTCAAATAGTTTAGCCTCAGAGCGTTAGCAAAGTTGAAACAGAAATGTGACTATTGCCAAGCCCCTGGTAGGAGTAGAAGAAAGATTGAAGACTTTCCTGAGAGCTGTTTAAATTATCTAACCGTTTGTTTCAATAGTTTAGCCGCTAGAGCGTTAGCAAAGTTGAAACAAAAATGTGACTATTACCAAGCCTCTGATAGGAGTAGAAGAAAGATTGAAGACTTTCCTGAGAGCCCTTTAAATTATCTAACCAATGCTTTATGTTTGACCCAACTCGTTCCAATAGTTTAGCCGCTAGAGCGTTAGCAAAGTTGAAACAAAAATGTGACTATTTCCAAGCCCCTGATAGGAGTAGAAGAAAGATTGAAGACTTTTCTGAAAGCTCTTTAAATTATCTAACCAATGCTTTATGTTTGACTAACCTCGTTTAAATAGTTTACCCGCTAGAGCATTAAAAAAGTGGAACAAAAATGTGACTATTTCCAAGCCCCTGGTAGGAGTAGAATAAAGATTGAAGACTTTCCTGAGAGCTCTTTAAATTATCTAACCAACGCTTTATGTTTGACACAACTCGTTCCAATAGTTTAGCCGCTAGAGCGCTAGCAAAGTTGAAACAAATATGTGACTATTACAAAGCCCCTGATAGTAGTAGAACAAAGATTAAATACTTTCCTGACAGCTCTTTAAATTATCTAACCAACGCTTTATGTTTGACTCACCTCGTTTAAATAGTTTACTCGCTAGAGCATTAATAAAAGTGAAACAAAAATGTGACTATTTCCAAGCCCCTGGTAGGAGTAGAATAAAGATTGAAGACTTTCCTGAGAGCTCTTTAAATTATCTAACCAACGCTTTATGTTTGACCCAACTCGTTCTAATTGTTTACCCGCTAGAGCGTTAGCAAAGTTGAAACAAAAATGTGACTATTGCCAAGCCCCTGATAAGAGTAGAAGAAAGATTGAAGACTTTCTTGAGAGCTCTTTAAATTATCTAACCAATTCTTTATGTTCGACCCACCTCATTTAAATAGTTTAGCCTCAGAGCGTTATCAAAAGTGAAACAGAAATGTGACTATTACCAAGCCGCTGATAGGAGTAGAAGAAAGATTGAAGACTTTCCTGAGAGCTCTTTAAATTATCTAACCAACGCTTTATGTTTGACCAAACTCGTTCTAATTGTTTAGCCGCTAGAGCGTTAGCAAAGTTGAAACAAAAATGTGACTATTGCCAAGCCCCTGATAAGAGTAGAAGAAAGATTGGACCTTTCCTGAGAGCCCTTTAAATTATCTAACCAATGCTTTATGTTTGACCCAACTCGTTATAATTGTTTAGCCGCTAGAGCGTTAGCAAAGTTGAAACAAAAATGTGACTATTACCAAGCCCCTGATAGGAGTAGAAGAAAGATTTAAGACTTTCCTGAGAGCTCTTTAAATTATCTAACCAATGCTTTATGTTTGACTAACCTCGTTTAAATAGTTTACTCGCTAGAGCATTAATAAAAGTGAAACAAAAATGTGACTATTTCCAAGCCCCTGATACAAGTAGAATAAAGATTGAAGACTTTCCTGAGAGCTCTTTAAATTATCTAACCAACGCTTTATGTTTGACCAAACTCGTTCTAACTGTTTAGCCGCTAGAGCGTTAGCAAAGTTGAAACAAAAATGTGACTATTGCCAAGCCCCTGATAGGAATAGAAGAAAGACTGAAGACTTTCCTGAAAGCTCTTTAAATTATCTAACCAATGCTTTCTGTTTGACCCACCTCGTTCCAATAGTTTAGCCGCTAGAGCGTTAGCAAAGTTGAAACAAAAATGTGACTATTTCCATGCGCCTGATAGTAGTAGAACAAAGATTAAAGACTTTCCTGAGAGCCCTTTAAATTATCTAACCAATGCTTTATGTTCGACCCACCTCATTCAAATAGTTTAGTCTCAGAGCGTTAGCAAAGTTGAAACAGAAATGTGACTATTGCCAAGCCCCTGGTAAAAGTAGAAGAAAGATTGAAGACTTTCCTGAGAGGTCTATAAATCATCTAACCAATGCTTTATGTTTGACTCACCTCGTTCAAATAGTTTAGCCGTTAGAGCGTTATCAACAGTGAAACAAAACTGTGACTATTGCCAAGCCCCTGGCAGAAGTAGAAGAAAAATTGGGAACTTTCCTGAGAGCTCTTTAAATTATCGAACGAATGCTTTATGTTTGACCCACCTCGTTCCAATAGTTTAGCCGCTACAGCGTTAGAAAAGTTGAAACAAAAATGTGACTATTGCCAAGCCCCTGATAAGAGTAGAAGAAAGATTGAAGACTTTCCTGAGAGCTCTATAAATTATCTAACGAATGCTTTATGTTTGACTCACCTCGTTTCAATAGTTTAACCTCAGAGCGTTAGAACAGTTGAAACAAAAATTTGATTATTGCCAAGCCCCTATCAGGGGCTTGGAAATAGTCACATTTTTGTATCACTTTTGCTAACGCTCTAGCGGCTAAACTATTTGAACGAGGTGGGTCAAACATAAAGCATTGGTTAGATAATTTAAAGAGCTCTCAGGAAAGTCTTCAATCTTTCTTCTACTCCTACCAGGGGCTTGGCAATAGTCACATTTCTGTTTCAATTTTGCTAACGCTCTGAGGCTAAACTATTTGAATGAGGTGGGTCAAACATAAAGCATTGGTTAGATAATTTAAAGAGCTCTCAAGAAAGTCTTCAATCTTTCTTCTACTCTTATCAGGGGCTTGGCAATAGTCACATTTTTGTTTCAACTTTGCTAACGCTCTAGCGGCTAAACTATTGGAACTAGTTGGGTCAAACATAAAGCGTTGGTTAGATAATTTAAAGAGCTCTCAGGAAAGTCTTCAATCTTTATTCTACTCCTATCAGGGGCTTGGAAATAGTCACATTTTTGTTTCACTTTTATTAATGCTCTAGCGATGTAAACTATTTAAACGAGGTTAGTCAAACATAAAGCATTGGTTAGATAATTTAAAGAGCTCTCAGGAAAGTCTTAAATCTTTCTTCTACTCCTATCAGGGAGCTTGGTAATAGTCACATTTTTGTTTCAACTTTGCTAACGCTCTAGCGGCTAAACTATTGGAACGAGTTGGGTCAAACATAAAGCATTGGTTAAATATTTAACGAGCTTTCAGGAAAGTCTTCAATCTTTGTTCTACTCTATCAGGCGCTTGGAAAGTAAAACATATGTGACTATTGTAACTTCAAGCCCTTAGGTAAAATTGAACGATTTCAAGTCATAAATATCTAACAATGCTTTATGTTTGACACTCGTTCAAAGTTTAACTCTCAGGCTAAAGTCTAACAAAAATTTGATATTGCCACTCCTATCAGGGGCTCTGGTAAATAGTCACATTTTTGTTTCACTTTTGATAACGCTCTAGGCTAAACTTTTAACGAGGTTGTCAAACATGAAATTGGTTAGATATTTAAAGACTCTCAGGAAAGTCTTCAATCTTTGTTCTACTCACTCCAGGGGCTTGGCAATAGTCACATTGTGTTTCAACTTTGCTAACGCTCTGGGCTAAACTATTGAAGAGGGGTAAACATGAAAGTTGGTTAGAAATTTAAAGAGCTCTCAAGAAAGTCTTCAATCTTTTTCTATCCTATCAGGGGCTTGGCAATAGTCACATTTTTGTTTCAACTTTGCTAACGCTCTAGGCTAAACTATTGAAGATTGGTTGTTCAAACATAAGAAATTGGTTAGATAATTTAAAGAGCTCTCAGAAATGTCTTTCAATCTTAGTTCTACTCGTATCAGGGGCTTGGAAATAGTCACATTTTTGTTTCAACTTTAAGCTCTAGCGAGCTAAACTTTTAACGAGGTTGGTCAAACATAAAGCATTGGTTAGATAATTTAAAGAGCTCTCAGGAAAGTCTTAATCTTTTTCTACTCCTATCAGGGGCTTGGAATAGTCACATTTTGTTTCAACTTTGCTAACGCTCTAGCGGCTAAACTATTGGAACGAGTTGGGTCAAACATAAAGCTTGGTTAATAATTTAAAGGCTTTCAGGAAAGTCTTCAATCTTTATTCTACTCTATCAGGGGCTTGAAATAGTCACATTTTTGTTTCAACTTTGATAAGCTCTAGCGGTAAACTATTTGACTATCAGGGCTTAAAGCATTGGTTATATAATTTAAAGAGCTCTCAGGAAAGTCTTAAATCTTTCTTCTATCCTACAGGGGCTTGGCAATAGTCACATTTTGTTTCAACTTTGCAACGCTCTAGGGCTAAACTATTTGAACGAGTGGGTCGAACATAAAGCATTGGTTAATAATTTAAAGAGCTCTCAGAAAGTCTTAATCTTCTTCTACTCTATCAGGGGCTTGTCAATAGTCACATTTTTGTTTCAACTTTGCTAACGCTCTAGCGGCTAAATTTTGAACGAGTTAGGTCAAACATAAAGCGTTGGTTAGACAATTTAAAGAGCTTTCAGGAAAGTCTTCAATCTTTTTCTACTCCTACAGGGGCTTGGAAATAGTCACATTTTTGTTTCAACTTTGATAACGCTCTAGGCTAAACTATTGGAACGAGTTGGGTCAACATAAAGGGTTGGTTAGATAATTTAAAGACTCTCAGAAAGTCTTCAATCTTTCTTCACTCTTATCAGGGGCTTGGAATAGTCACATTTTTGTTTCAACTTTAAGCTCTAGGGTAAACATTTAAACGAGGTTGGTCAAACATAAAGCTTGGTTACATAATTTAAAGAGCTCTCAGGAAAGTCTTAATCTTTATTCTACTCCTATCAGGGGCTTGGTAATAGTCAAATTTTTGTTTCAACTTTTAAGCTCTAGCGGTAAACTATTGAACGAGTTGGTCAAACATAAAGCATTGGTTAAATAATTTAAAGAGCTCTCAGGAAAGTCATAAATCTTTCTTCTACTCCTATCAGGGGCTTGGAATTAGTCACATTTTTGTTTCAACTTTGCTAACGCTCTAGCGGCTAAACTATTGGAACGAGTTGGGTCAAACATAAAGCGTTGGTTAGATAATTTAAAGAGCTCTCAGGAAAGTCTTCAATCTTTCTTCTACTCCTACCAGGGGCTTGGCAATAGTAACATTTCTGTTTCAACTTTGCTAAACCTCTGAGGCTAAACTATTTGAATGAGGTGGGTCGAACATAAAGCATTGGTTAGATAATTTAAAGAGCTCTCAAGAAAGTCTTCAATCTTTCTTCTACTCTTATCAGGGGCTTGGCAATAGTAACATTTTTGTTTCAACTTTGCTAACGCTCTAGCGGCTAAACAATTATAACGAGTTGGGTCAAACATAAAGCGTTGATTAGATAATTTAAAGAGCTCTCAGGAAAGTCTTCAATCTTTATTCTACTCCTATCAGGGGCTTGGAAATAGTCAAATTTTTGTTTCACTTTTATTAATGCTCTAGCGGGTAAACTATTTAAACGAGGTTAGTCAAACATAAAGCATTGGTTAGATAATTTAAAGAGCTCTCAGGAAAGTCAAAATCTTTCTTCTACTCCTATCAGGGGCTTGGTAATAGTCATATTTTTGTTTCAACTTTGCTAACGCTCTAGCGGCTAAACTATTGGAACGAGTTGGGTCAAACATAAAGCATTGGTTAGATAATTTAAAGAGCTCTCAGGAAAGTCTTCAATCTTTATTCTACTCCTACCAGGGGCTTGGCAATAGTCACATTTCTGTTTCAATTTTGCTAAACCTCTGCGGCTAAACTATTGGAACGAGGTCGGTCAAACACAAAGCATTGGTTAGATAATTTAAAGAGCTCTCAGGAAAATCTTCACTCTTTCTTCTACTCCTATCAGGGGCTTGGCAATTGTCACATTTTTGTTTCAACTTTGCTAACGCTCTAGCGGGTAAACTATTTAAACGAGCTGAGTCAAACATAAAGCATTGGTTAGATAATTTAAAGAGCTCGCAGGAAAGTCTTCAATCTTTGTTTTACATCTACCAGGCGGTTGGCAATAGTCACATTTTTGTTTCACTTTTGATAACACTCTAGCCGGTAAACGATTTGAACGATGTGGGTCAAACATAAAGCATTGGTTAGATAATTTAGAGAGCTCTCAGGAAAGTCTTCAATCTTTCTTCTACTCCTACCAGGCGCTTGGCAATAGTCACATTTTTGTTTCAACTTTGCTAACGCTCTGAGGCTAAACTATTTGAATGAGGTGGGTCGAACATAAAGCATTTGTTAGATAATTTAAACAAATGAGTTGAACTATCTCAATATCGATTGCTAAATGTGTATATTAGAGTGGGTCAATTTGTATGGAGCAAAAAAAATGCACCAAGCGGTTATCAAAATCGTAAACTACGATGAATTCTAAGAAAATTTGCCCAAGAAACCATGGCTCTAAAATCAAAACGGAGCCTCCGGTTTTTAACGAGAAACTTTTCATTTTGTTTTTTTTTTTTCAATAAATGAAATGGAAAATAGTAACAACTAGTGGAGCCGAAAACATCAAGCTGTGACCGTACAGGTGCTGCTACACCTTCTCAGCAGCGTTCTTTTTTGTGATGCATATCAAGTTGATCTTAAGATCTCTATATACTTGCAATTTTAGGAAAGTGCTCTACACAAATTTAAAACATTCAAAATTGTTATTGAATCTTTTAAGAAAACTAACAGTAGTGGTTTATGTCTGGTATTTGTTCGAAATTAAATTCAAAGTTTAAACTTATAGATTGAACGGATTCATATCATTTTGATGCTATATATGATTAATGTTAAAAAATTTTTATGAACATTAAGCATTAAATCATCCAAACGTACAAGAAATCGTAAAGCTCATGGTTTTAGTAATTTCTAAGAAACTAAATGGTACCAATTAAAAATGTTAAATTAATGATTTATAAAATTTCATATTTGATCGAATTTGTAAAAAGCTAAATCGTGATCCGGACAGTAGAACCGATTTTCAGCGTGTATGTCGTTGTGCCGCTAGTGGTCGTGGTTATATCCGTTACCTTGTTCCAACCCATTAAAACATTAAAATGTAATCAATTTAAGAATTTGGATTAAATTCAAACTTTAATAGCTTCATAAAACAATTCGACTGATCGTATTGCTTAAAATACATTTTATATCATAATATATACAGCAAAAACTTAATGCTTATGGCTATAAAAAAATAAACTTCGTAAAGTAATAGAATTAATTAGTTTTAAGGTCTTGAAATTTGCTTCCATCCGGAGGTTGTTTCATTGCAACCGTGACTGCTCGATAATCGATTTCATAACTGCTCACCTATAGAAATTAAAATTGTACCAAATTAGTGAAATACAACAAAATCAGAATTTACTATGCCTCAAAATGGCGTATGCCAAAATTTTGCTATATTGTCAACTTCTGTCTGCAATAAAACGAATATTAACTCTAAATGTTGTTAACAGTTATTAAGATTTCCGATTTTATGCAAATAATTACCGATTGTATGGCGTGTTATTATCCGATTATAATCATTTTCAATATCTCTTAATAGGCATTGCGTAATATGTATACCAAATTTGTACGAAATCGGTGTGGTTCCGCTACTAATAAAAAATTTTCTTACTGTCGAATTTTCTGCTTAATACAACATCAATACCAAATTTCAAGCAATTTCGCTTCGATAGCTAAAACAACAAAAATCGACAGTGATATAGATTGGATTTTTCTAAAAATACCATTATACGAATTTTGGCTTATTACCGACTTCGATTTTCAGTTTTAAGACCCATGGTTTATTAACAAATTTGATCTTAGAATTCATCGTAGTTTACGATTGATAAATGCTGTATGTCAAGAAAAAAATGACCATCTATACATAAACAAAATTACGACTTCTATGCCAAAATAAGACTATCGAATTATGGCATGTTTTTGTCAACTTCATTCTCTAAAGGAGGTTTATTAACTTAAATATGTTAAACCAGTTATCTTGAAGCATTCGTTATCGATACATAAATCGCTTTATACAACAAAATATTAACCTAATATAACATTACGGAATTCTTCTAAATGCACTGCGTTATGCCGCTATGGCTTTATGTAGACTTCAATACGCTAAAGAAGGTTTATTAACTTAAATATGTTAAACTATGATTTGAAGCATTTCGATACGATAGCTAAAATACAAAAAATCGACTTTATACCTAAATATAAGATTACGGAATTCTTCCAAATGCACTGCCGTTATACCGTTATGGCTTTATGTAACTTCAGTTGTTAAAGAAGGTTTATTAACTTAAATATGTTAAACTAATGATTTGAAGCATTTCGATATCGATAGCTAAAATGTGTATTAAAAAAAATCGAATTTATACCTAAATATAAGATTACGGAATTCTTCCAAAGACTGCAGTTATGCCGTTATGGCTTTATGTAAACCTTCAGTTACGTTAAAGAAGGTTTATTAACTTAAATATGTTAAACTAATGATTTGAAGCATTTCGATATCGATGCTAAATGTGTATATACAAAAAATCGACTTTATACCTAAATATAAGATTACGGAATTCTTCTAATGCACTGTCGTTATGCCGCCATGGCTTTATGTACGCTTCATTACGTTAAAGAAGGTTAATTAACTTAAATATGTTAAACTAATGATTTGAAGCATTTCGATATCGATGCTAAAATGTGATATACAACAAAATCGACTTTATACCTAAATATAAGATTACGGAATTCTTCTAAATGCATCTGCCGTTATGCCGCTGCATGGGCTTTATAAAAGCCTAAACTTTTCCGTTCGTTAAAGATAAAGAAGGTTAATTAATTTAAATATTCTAAACGGGTTATTTGAAGCATTTCGATATCGATTGCAAAATGTGTATATAAAAGAAAATCGAATTTATGCCTAAATTTAAGACTACGGAATTCTTCCAAATGCAGTGCCGTTATGGCTTTATGTCAACTTCAGTTCGCTAAAGGAGGTTTATTAACTTAAATATGTTAAACCAGTTATCTGAAGCATTTCCATATCGATTGCGAAATGTATATATACAAGAAAATCGACTTTATACTTAAATATAAAATTAAAACATTACGGAATTCTTCTTAATGCACTGCCGTTATACGGTTAAGGCTTTATGTAGACTTCAGTATGCTTAAAAATGTTTATTAACTTAATATGTTAAACTAATGATTTGAAGCATTTCGATATCGATAGCTAAAACTGTATATACAAGAAAATCGACTTTATGCCTAAATATAAGATTACAGAATTCTTCTAAATGCACTGCCGTTATGCCGCCATGGCTATAAGCCAACTTCCGTTCGTTAAAGAAGGTTTATTAACTTAAACTTTGAAGCATTTCGATATCGATTGCTGAATGTGTATATACAAGAAAATCGACCTTATACATAAATATAAGATTACGGAATTCTTCTAAATGCACTGTCGTTATGCCGCCATGGTTTTATATCACCTTCATTACGTTAAAGAAGGTTAACGAACTTAAATATGTTAAACGAATGATTTGAAGCATTTCGATATCGATAGCTAAATGTGTATATACAAGAAAATCGACTTTTTACCTAAATATAAGATTACGGAATTCTTCTAAATGCACTGCCGTTATGCCGCCATGGCTTTAAGCCAACTTCCGTTCGTTTGAAGCATTTCGATATCGATAGCCAAAGGAGTATAGAAGAAAATCGACTTTATACCTAAATATAAGATTACGGAATTCTTCCAAATGCACTGCCGTTATACCGTTATGGCTTTACGTGAACTTCAGTAAGAAAAAGAAGGTTAATTAACTTAAATATGTTAAGCTAATGATTTGAAGCATCTCGATATCGATTGCTAAATGTGTATATACAACAAAATCGACATTATACCTAAATATAAGTTTACGGAATTCTTCCAAATGCACTGGCGTTATACCGTTATGGCTTTATGTAAACTTCAGTCAGAGAAAGAAGGTTAATTAACTTAAATATGTTAAACTAATGATTTGAAGCATTTCGTTATCGATTGCTAAATGTGTATATACAAGAAAATCGACTTTATACCTAAATATAAGATTACGGAATTCTTCTAAATGCACTGCCGTTATGCCGTAATGGCTTTATGCCAACTTCCGTTCGTTAAAGAAGGTTAATTAACTTAAATATGTTAAACTAATGATTTGAAGCATTTCGATATCGATTACTAAATGTGTATATACAAGAAAATCGACTTTATACCTAAATATAAGATTACGGAATTCTTCTAAATGCACTGCCGTTATGCCGTAATGGCTTTATGCCAACTTCCGTTCGTTAAAGAAGGTTAACGAACTTAAATATGTTAAACGAATGATTTGAAGCATTTCGATATCGATAGCTAAATGCGTAAATACAAGAAAATCGACTATATACCTAAATATAAGATTACGGAATTCTTCTACATGCACTGTCGTTATGCCGCCATGGCTTTATATCACCTTCATTACGTTAAAGAAGGTTAATTAACTTAAATATGTTAAACTAATGATTTGAAGTATTTCGATATCGATTGCTAAATGTGTATATACAACAAAATCGACTTTATACCTAAATATAAGATTACGGAATTCTTTTAAATGCATTGCCGTTATGCCGCCATGGCTTTATATCATTTTCAATACGTTCAAGAACGTTAATTAACTTAAATATGTTAAACTAATGATTTGAAGCATTTCGATATCGATTGCTAAATGTGTATATACAAGAAAATCGACTTTATGCCTAAATATAAGACTATGGAATTATGGCTTTATGTCAACTTCAGTTCGCTAAAGGAGGTTCATTAACTTAATTATGTTAAACCAGTTATCTGAAGCATTTCGATATCGATTGCGAAACGTGTATATACAAGAAAATCGACTTTATACCTAAATATAAAATTATAATATTACGGAATTCTTCTAAATGCACTGCCGTTATACCGTTAAGGCTTTATGTAGACTTCAGTATGCTAAAAAATGTTTATTAACTTAATATGTTAAACTTATGATTTGAACCATTTCGATATCGATTGCTAAATGTGTATATACAACAAAATCGACTTTATACCTAAATATAAGATTACGGAATTCTTCTAAATGCACTGCCGTTATGCCGCCATGGCTTTAAGCCAACTTCCGTTCGTTAAAGAAGGTTTATTAGCTTAAATATGTTAAACTAATTATTTGAAGCATTTCGATATCGATTGTTAAATGTGTACATACAAGAAAATCGACTTTATACATAAATATAAGACTTCGGAATTCTTCCAAATGTACTGTCGTTATGCCGCCATGGCTTTATATCGACTTCAATACGTTAAAGAAGGTTAATTAACTTAAATATGCTAAACTAATGATTTGAAGATTTTCGATATCGATTGCTAAATGCGTATATACAAGAAAATCGACTATATACCTAAATATAAGATTACGGAATTCTTCTACATGCACTGTCGTTATGCCGCCATGGCTTTATATCACCTTAATTACGTTAAAGAAGGTTAATTAACTTAAATATGTTAAACTAATGATTTGAAGTATTTCGATATCGATTGCTAAATGTGTATATACAACAAATTCGACTTTATACCTAAATATAAGATTACGGAATTCTTTTAAATGCATTGCCGTTATGCCGCCATGGCTTCATATCATTTTCAATACGTTAAAGAACGTTAATTAACTTAAATATGTTAAACCAGTTATCTGAAGCATTTCGATATCGATTGCGAAACGTGTATATACAAGAAAATCGACTTTATACCTAAATATAAAATTATAATATTACGGAATTCTTCCAAATGCACTGGCGTTATACCGTTATGGCTTTACGTGAACTTCAGTAAGAAAAAGAAGGTTAATTAACTTAAATATGTTAAGCTAATGATTTGAAGCATCTCGATATCGATTGCTAAATGTGTATAAACAAAAAAATCGACTTTATACCTAAATATAAGATTACGGAATTCTTCTAAATGCACTGCCGTTATGCCGCCATGGCTTTAAGCCAACTTCCGTTCGTTAAAGAAGGTTTATTAGCTTAAATATGTTAAACTAATTATTTGAAGCATTTCGATATCGATTGTTAAATGTGTACATACAAGAAAATCGACTTTATACATAAATATAAGACTTCGGAATTCTTCCAAATGTACTGTCGTTATGCCGCCATGGCTTTATATCGACTTCAATACGTTAAAGAAGGTTAATTAACTTAAATATGCTAAACTAATGATTTGAAGATTTTCGATATCGATTGCTAAATGCGTAAATACAAGAAAATCGACTATATACCTAAATATAAGATAACGGAATTCTTCTACATGCACTGTCGTTATGCCGCCATGGCTTTATATCACCTTCATTACGTTAAAGAAGGTTAATTAACTTAAATATGTTAAACTAATGATTTGAAGTATTTCGATATCGATTGCTAAATGTGTATATACAACAAAATCGACTTTATATTTAAATATAAGATTACGAAATTCTTCCAAATGTACTGTCGTTATGCCGCCATGACTTTATATCGACTTCAATACGTTAAAGAAGGTTAATTAACTTAAATATGTTAAACTAACGATTTGAAGCATTTCGATATCGATTGCTAGATGTGTATATACAACAAAATCGACTTTATACCTAAATATAAGATTACGGAATTCTTCTAAATGCACTGCCGTTATGCCGTAATGGCTTTATGCCAACTTCCGTTCGTTAAAGAAGGTTAATTAACTTAAATATGTTAAACTAATGATTTGAAGCATTTCGATATCGATTGCAAAATGTGTATATACAAGAAAATCGACTTTATGCCTAAATATAAGACTATGGAATTATGGCTTTATGTCAACTTCAGTTCGCTAAAGGAGGTTTATTAACTTAATTATGTTAAACCAGTTATCTGAAGCATTTCGATATCGATTGCGGAAGGTGTATATACAAGAAAATCGACTTTATACCTAAATATAAAATTATAATATTACGGAATTCTTCTAAATGCACTGCCGTTATACCGTTAGGGCTTTATGTAGACTTCAGTATGCTAAAAAATGTTTATTAACTTAATATGTTAAACTTATAATTTGAAGCATTTCGATATCGATAGCTAAATGTGTATAAACAGAAAAATCGACTTTATACCTAAATATAAGATTACGGAATTCTTCTAAATGCACTGCCGTTATGCCGCCATGGCTTTAAGCCAACTTCCGTTCGTTAAAGAAGGTTTATTAGCTTAAATATGTTAAACTAATTATTTGAAGCATTTCGATATCGATTGTTAAATGTGTACATACAAGAAAATCGACTTTATACATAAATATAAGACTTCGGAATTCTTCCAAATGTACTGTCGTTATGCCGCCACGGCTTTATATCGACTTCAATACGTTAAAGAAGGTTAATTAACTTAAATATGCTAAACTAATGATTTGAAGCATTTCGATATCGATTGCTAAATGTGTATATACAACAAAATCGACTTTATAACTAAATATAAGATTACGGAATTCTTCTAAATGCACTGTCGTTATGCCGCCATGGCCTTATATCACCTTCATTACGTTAAAGAAGGTTAACTAACTTAAATATGTTAAACTAATGATTTGAAGATTTTCGATATCGATTGCTAAATGCATAAATACAAGAAAATCGACTATATACCTAAATATAAGATTACGGAATTCTTCTACATGCACTGTCGTTATGCCGCCATGGCTTTATATCACCTTCATTACGTTAAAGAAGGTTAATTAACTTAAATATGTTAAACTAATGATTTGAAGCATTTCGATATCGATTGCTAAATATGTATATACAACAAAATCGACTTTATACCTAAATATAAGACTACGGAATTCTTCTACATGCACTGCCGTTATGCCGCCATGGCTTTATATCACCTTCATTACGTTAAAGAAGGTTAACTAACTTAAATATGTTAAACTAATGATTAGAAGCATTTCGATATCGATAGCTAAATGTGTATGTAAAAAAAATCGAATTTATACCTAAATATAAGACTACGGAATTCTTCCAAATGCACTGCCGTTATACCGTTATAGCTTTACGTGAACTTCAGTAAGAAAAAGAAGGTTTATTAACTTAAATACGTTAAACTAATGATTTGAAGCATTTCGATATCGATAGCTAAATGTGTATGTAAAAAAAATCGAATTTATACCTAAACATAAGATTACGGAATTCTTCCAAATGGACTGTCGTTATGCCGCCATGTCTTTATGTCACCTTCATTACGTTAAAGAAGGTTAATTAACTTAAATATGTTAAACTAATGATTTGAAGCATTTCGTTATCGATCGCTAAATGTGTATATACAACAAAATCGACTTTATACCTAAATATAAGATTACGGAATTCTTCTGCATGCACTGTCGTTATGCCGCCATGGCTTTATAACGCCTTCCTTACGTTAAAGAAGGTTAACTAACTTAAATATGTTAATCGAATGATTTGAAGCATTTGGATTACGATTGCAAAATGTGTATGTACAACAAAATCGACTTTATACCTAAATATAAGATAACGGAATTCATATAAATATACTGCCGTTATGCCGTGATGGCTTTATGTAAACTTCAGTAAGATAAAGAAGGTTAATTAATTTAAATATGCTAAACGGGTTATTTGAAGCATTTCGATATCGATTGCAAAATGTGTATATAAAAGAAAATCGAATTTATGCCTAAATTTAAGACTACGGAATTCTTCCAAATGCAGTGCCGTTATGGCTTTATGTCAACTTCAGTTCGCTAAAGGAGGTTTATTAACTTAAATATGTTAAACCAGTTATCTGAAGCATTTCCATATCGATTGCGAAATGTATATATACAAGAAAATCGACTTTATACTTAAATATAAAATTAAAACATTACGGAATTCTTCTTAATGCACTGCCGTTATACCGTTAAGGCTTTATGTAGACTTCAGTATGCTTAAAAATGTTTATTAACTTAATATGTTAAACTAATGATTTGAAGCATTTCGATATCGATAGCTAAAACGGTATATACAAGAAAATCGACTTTATGCCTAAATATAAGATTACAGAATTCTTCTAAATGCACTGCCGTTATGCCGCCATGGCTATAAGCCAACTTCCGTTCGTTAAAGAAGGTTTATTAACTTAAACTTTGAAGCATTTCGATATCGATTGCTGAATGTGTATATACAAGAAAATCGACCTTATACATAAATATAAGATTACGGAATTCTTCTAAATGCACTGTCGTTATGCCGCCATGGTTTTATATCACCTTCATTACGTTAAAGAAGGTTAACGAACTTAAATATGTTAAACGAATGATTTGAAGCATTTCGATATCGATAGCTAAATGTGTATATACAAGAAAATCGACTTTTTACCTAAATATAAGATTACGGAATTCTTCTAAATGCACTGCCGTTATGCCGCCATGGCTTTAAGCCAACTTCCGTTCGTTTGAAGCATTTCGATATCGATAGCCAAAGGAGTATAGAAGAAAATCGACTTTATACCTAAATATAAGATTACGGAATTCTTCCAAATGCACTGCCGTTATACCGTTATGGCTTTACGTGAACTTCAGTAAGAAAAAGAAGGTTAATTAACTTAAATATGTTAAGCTAATGATTTGAAGCATCTCGATATCGATTGCTAAATGTGTATATACAACAAAATCGACATTATACCTAAATATAAGTTTACGGAATTCTTCCAAATGCACTGGCGTTATACCGTTATGGCTTTATGTAAACTTCAGTCAGAGAAAGAAGGTTAATTAACTTAAATATGTTAAACTAATGATTTGAAGCATTTCGTTATCGATTGCTAAATGTGTATATACAAGAAAATCGACTTTATACCTTAATATAAGATTACGGAATTCTTCTAAATGCACTGCCGTTATGCCGTAATGGCTTTATGCCAACTTCCGTTCGTTAAAGAAGGTTAATTAACTTAAATATGTTAAACTAATGATTTGAAGCATTTCGATATCGATTACTAAATGTGTATATACAAGAAAATCGACTTTATACCTAAATATAAGATTACGGAATTCTTCTAAATGCACTGCCGTTATGCCGTAATGGCTTTATGCCAACTTCCGTTCGTTAAAGAAGGTTAACGAACTTAAATATGTCAAACGAATGATTTGAAGCATTTCGATATCGATAGCTAAATGCGTAAATACAAGAAAATCGACTATATACCTAAATATAAGATTACGGAATTCTTCTACATGCACTGTCGTTATGCCGCCATGGCTTTATATCACCTTCATTACGTTAAAGAAGGTTAATTAACTTAAATATGTTAAACTAATGATTTGAAGTATTTCGATATTGATTGCTAAATGTGTATATACAACAAAATCGACTTTATACCTAAATATAAGATTACGGAATTCTTTTAAATGCATTGCCGTTATGCCGCCATGGCTTTATATCATTTTCAATACGTTAAAGAACGTTAATTAACTTAAATATGTTAAACTAATGATTTGAAGCATTTCGATATCGATTGCTAAATGTGTATATACAAGAAAATCGACTTTATGCCTAAGTATAAGACTATGGAATTATGGCTTTATGTCTACTTCAGTTCGCTAAAGGAGGTTTATTAACTTAATTATCTTAAACCAGTTATCTGAAGCATTTCGATATCGATTGCGAAACGTGTATATACAAGAAAATCGACTTTATACCTAAATATAAAATTATAATATTACGGAATTCTTCCAAATGCACTGGCGTTATACCGTTATGGCTTTACGTGAACTTCAGTAAGAAAAAGAAGGTTAATTAACTTAAATATGTTAAGCTAATGATTTGAAGCATCTCGATATCGATTGCTAAATGTGTATAAACAAAAAAATCGACTTTATACCTAAATATAAGATTACGGAATTCTTCTAAATGCACTGCCGTTATGCCGCCATGGCTTTAAGCCAACTTCCGTTCGTTAAAGAAGGTTTATTAGCTTAAATATGTTAAACTAATTATTTGAAGCATTTCGATATCGATTGTTAAATGTGTACATACAAGAAAATCGACTTTATACATAAATATAAGACTTCGGAATTCTTCCAAATGTACTGTCGTTATTCCGCCACGGCTTTATATCGACTTCAATACGTTAAAGAAGGTTAATTAACTTAAATATGCTAAACTAATGATTTGAAGCATTTCGATATCGATTGCTAAATGTGTATATACAACAAAATCGACTTTATAACTAAATATAAGATTACGGAATTCTTCTAAATGCACTGTCGTTATGCCGCCATGGCCTTATATCACCTTCATTACGTTAAAGAAGGTTAACTAACTTAAATATGTTAAACTAATGATATGAAGATTTTCGATATCGATTGCTAAATGCATAAATACAAGAAAATCGACTATATACCTAAATATAAGATTACGGAATTCTTCTACATGCACTGTCGTTATGCCGCCATGGCTTTGTATCACCTTCATTACGTTAAAGAAGGTTAATTAACTTAAATATGTTAAACTAATGATTTGAAGCATTTCGATATCGATTGCTAAATATGTATATACAACAAAATCGACTTTATACCCAAATATAAGATTACGGAATTCTTCTAAATGCACTGTCGTTATGCCGCCATGGCTTTGTATCACTTTCATTACGTTTAAGAAGGTTAACTAACTTAAATATGTTAAACTAATGATTTGAAGCATTTTAATATCGATTGCTAAATGTGTATGTACAACAAAATCGACTTTATACCTAAATGTAAGATAACGGAATTCATATAAATGTACTGCCGTTATACCG
>JAPZAG010001437.1:0-31605 GCA_027475135.1 Bactrocera correcta | reverse complement strand
TTTCTAAATGCATATATACAAGAAAGTCTAATTTATACCTAAATATAAAATTACGGAATTCTTTTAAATGCAGTGCAGTTATTCCGTTAAGGCTTTATGTAGACTTCAGTGCGTTAAAGAAGGTTTATTAACTTAAATGTGTTAAACTTATGATTTGAGACATTTCGATATAGATGGCTAAATGTGTATATACAAGAAAACCGAATTTATACCTGAATATAAGATAACGGAATTCTTCTATGTGCACTGCCGTTATGCCGTTAAGGCTTTATGTAGACTTCAGTGAGTTAAAGAAGGTTTATTAACTTAAATATGCTAAACTAATGATTTGAAGCATTTCGATATCGATTGCTAAATGTGTATATACAAGAAAATCGACTTTATACCTAAATATAAGTTTAAAGGGAAATTTCTTCCAAATGTACTGTTGTTATGCCGCCATGGCTCTATGTCAACTTCAATACGTTAAAGAAGGTTAATTAACTTAAATATGTTAAACTAATGATTTGAAGTTTTTTGATATCGACTGCTAAATGTGTAAATGCAAGAAAATCGAATTTACACCTAAATATAAAATTATAGCATTACGGAATTCTTCTAAATGCACTGCCGTTATACCGTTAAGGCTTTATGTAGACTTCGGTAAGCTAAAACATGTTTATTAACTTAATATGTTAAACTAATGATTTGAAGCATTTCGATATCGATAGCTCAATGTGTATATACAAGAAAATCGACTTTATACCTAAATATAAGATAACGGAATTCTTCTACATGCACTGCCGTTATGCCGCCATTTCTTTATATCAACTTCAATACGCTAAAGAAGGTCTATATGTTAAACTAATGAGTTGAAGCATACCGATATCGATTGCTAAATGTGTATATACGACAAAATCGAATTTATACCTAAATATAAGATTACGGACTTCTTCCAAATGTACTGTCGTTATGCCGCCATGGCTTTATTTCAACTTCAATATGTTAAAGATGGTTAATTAACTTTAATATGTTAAAGTAATGGTTTGAAGCATTTCGGTATCGACTGCTAAATGTGTAAATACAACAAAATCGATTTTATACCTAAATATAAGATTACGGAATTCTTCCAAATTACTGTCGTTATGGCGCCATGGCTTTATTTCACCTTCAATACGTTAAAGATGGTTAATTAACTTTAATATGTTAAACTAATGATTTGAAGCATTTCGATATCGATTGCTAAATGTGTATATACAAGAAAATCGACTTTATACCTAGATATAAGATTGCGGAGTTCTTTCAAATGTACTGTCGTTATGCCGCCAAGGTTTGTATCAACTTCAATACGTTAAAGAAGGTTATTTTTTTTAAATATGTTAAACTAATGATTTGAAGCATTTCGATATCGATTGCTAAATGTGTATATACAACAAAATCGACTTTATACCTAAATATAAAATTATAACATTACGAAGTTCTTCTAAATGCACTGCCGTTATACCGTTAAGGCTTTATGTAGCCCTCATTAAGCAAAAAAATGTTTATTAACTTAATATGTTAAACTAATGATTTGAAGCATTTCGATATCGATTGCTAAATGTGTATATACAAAAAAATCAAATTTTATACCTAAATATAAGATGTTATCCCGCCATGGCTTTGTGTAAACTTCAGTGCGTTAAAGAAGGTTTATTGACTTAAATATGTTAAACTAATGATTTGAAGATTTTCGAAATCGATTGCAAAATGCATATATACAAGAAAATCTTCTTTATACCTAAATATAAGATTACGGAATTCTTCCAAATGTACTGCCGTTATGCCGCCATGGCTTTATATCAACTTCAATATGTTAAAGAAGGTTAATTAACTTAAATATGTTAAACTAATGATTTGAGGCATTTTGATATCGATTGCTGTATGTGTATATACAACAAAATCGACTTTATACCTAAATATAAGATTACGAAATTCTTCCAAATGTACTGTCGTTATGCCGCCATGGCTTTATATCAACTTCAATACGTTAAAGAAGGTTAATTAACTTAAATTTGTTAAACTAATGATTTGAAGCATTTCGATATCGATTGCTAATTGTGTATATACAAGAAAATCGACTTTATACCTAAATATAAGATTACATAATTCTTCTTAATGCACTGCCGTTATACCGTTATGGCTTTATGTTAACTTCTGTTCGTTAAAGAAGGTTAATTAACTTAAATATGTTAAACTAATGATTTGAAGCATTTCGATATCGATTGCTAAATGTGTATATACAAAAAAGTCGAATTTATACCTAAATAGAAGATTACGGAATTCTTCTACATGCACTGCCGTTATGCCGCCAAGGCTTTGTGTTAACTTCAGTGCGTTAAAGTAGGTTCGTTAACTTAAATATGTTAAACTAATGATTTGAAGCATTTCGATATAGATTGCTAAATGAGTATATACAAGAAAATCGACTTTATACCTAAATATAAGATTACGTAATTCTTCTAAATGCTTTGCCGTTATGCCGTTAAGGCGTTTGTAGACTTCAATACGTTAAAGATGGTTAATTAACTTTAATATGTTAAACTAATGATTTGAAGCATTTCGATATCGATTGCTAAATGAGCATATACAAGAAAATCGACTTTATACCTAAATCTAAGATTACGTAATTCTTCTAAATGCTTCGCCGTTATGCCGTTATGGCTCCATTTTAACTTCAGTTCGTTTAAGAAGGTTTATTAACTTAGATATTTTACACCAGTTACTTGAAGCATTTTGAAATCGATTGCTTAATGCATATATACCAGAAAATCGACTTTCTACCTAAATATAAGATTACGGAATTCTTCCAAATGTACTGTCGCTTTGCCGCCATGGCTTTTTATCAACTTCAATATGTTATAGAAGGATAATTAACTTAAATATGTTAAACTAATGATTTGAAGCATTTCGATTTCGATTGCTAAATGTGTATATACAACAAAATCGACTTTATACCTAAATATAAGCTTACGGAATTCTTCAAATGCACTGCCGTTATACCGTTATGGCTTTATATTAACTTCAGTTAGTTAAAGAAGGTTTATTAACTTAAATATGTTAAACTAATGATTTGAAGAATTTCGGTATCGATTGCTAAATGAAAATATACAAGAAAAGCGACTTTATACCTATATATAAGATTACGGAACTCTTCAAGTGCACTGCCGTTATACCGTTATGTCTTTATGTAAACTTCAGTAAGATAAAGAAGGTTAATTAACTTAAATATGTTAAACTAATGATCTGAGGCATTTCGATATTGATTGCTAAATGTGTATATACAAGAAAATCGACTTTATACCTAACTATAATATTACGGAATTCTTCTAAATGCACTACCGTTATGCTGCCATGTGTATATACAACATTATACCTAAATATAAGATTACGGAATTCTTCCAAATGCACTGCAGTTATGCCGCCATGGCTTTATGTTAACTTCAGTGCGTTAAAGAAGCTTTATTAACTTAAATATGTTAAACAAATGATTTGAAGATTTTCGAAATCGATTGCTAAATGCGTATATACAACAAAATCGACTTTATACCTAAATATAAGATTACGGAATTCTTCAAATGCACTGCCGTTATACCGTTATGGCTTTATATCAACTTCAGCTAGTTAAAGAAGGTTTATTAACTTAAACATGTTAAACTAATGATTTGAAGCATTTCGATATCGATTGCTAAATGAAAATATACAAGAAAAGCGACTTTATACCTAAATATAAGATTACGGAACTCTTCAAGTGCACTGCCGTTATACCGTTATGTCTTTATGTAAACTTCAGTAAGATAAAGAAGGTTAATTAACTTAAATATGTTTAACTAATGATATGAGGCATTTCGATATTGATTGCTAAATGTGTATATACAAGAAAATCGACTTTATACCTAAATATAATATTACGGAATTCTTCTAAATGCACTGCCGTTATGCCGCCATGGCTTTATGTTAACTTCAGTGCGCTAAAGTAGGTTTGTTAACTTAAATATGTTAAACTAATGATTTGAAGCATTTCGAAATCGATTGCTAAATGCATATATACAACAAATTTGACTTAATACCTAAAAATAAGATTACGGATTTCTTCTACATGCACTGCCGTTATGCCGCCATGGCTTTGTGTTAACTTCGGTTTAAAGTAGGTTTTTTAACTTAAATATGTCAAACTAATGATTTGAAGCATTTCGATATCGATTGCTAAATGAGTATATACAAGAAAATCGACTTTATACCTAAATATAAGATTACGGAATTCTTCTACATGCATTGCCGTTATGCCGTTAAGGCGTTTGCAGACTTCAGCAAGATAAAGAGAGTTAATTTACTTAAATATGTTAAACTAATGATTTGAGGCATTTCGATATCGATTGCTATATGTGTATATACAAGAAAATCGACTTTGTACCTAAATATAAGATTACGGAATTCTTCTAAATGCACTGCCGTTATGCAGTTATGGCTTCATGTTAACTTCTGTTCGTTAAAGAAGGTTTATTGACTTAAATATGTTAAACTAATGATTTGAAGATTTTCGAAATCGATTGCTAAATGCATATATACAAGAAAATCTTCTTTATACCTAAATATAAGATTACGGAATTCTTCCAAATGTACTGCCGTTATGCCGCCATGGCTTTATATCAACTTCAATATGTTAAAGAAGTTTAATTAACTTAAATATGTTAAACTAAGGATTTGAGGCATTTCGATATTGATTGCTATATGTGTATATACAACAAAATCGACTTTATACCTAAATATAAGATTACGAAATTCTCCCAAATTCACTGCCGTTATACCGTTATGGCTTTATGTAAACTTCAATACGTTAAAGAAGGTTAATTAACTTAAATATGTTAAACTAATGATTTGAAGCATTTCGATACCGATTGCTAAATATACAAGAAAATCGACTTTATACCTAAATATAAGAATACGGAATTATTCTAAATGCACTGCAGTTATGCCGCCATGGATTTATGCCAACTTCAGTTCGTTAAAGAAGGTTTATTAACTTAAATATGTTAAACTAATGATTTGAAGCATTTCGATATCGATTGCTAAATTAGTATATACAAGAAAATCGACTATATACCTTAATATAAGATTACGGAATTCTTCCAAATGCACTGCCGTTATGCCGTTAAGGCTTTTGTTGACTTTAGTAAGATAAAGAAGGTTAATTAACTTAAATATGTTAAACTAATGATTTGAAACATTTCGATATGGATTTCTAAATGTGTTTATACAACAAAATAGATTTTATACCTAAATATAAAACTACGGAATTCTTCTACATGCACTGCCGTTATGCCGCCATGGCTTCATGTCACCTTCGGTAGGTTAAAGAAGGTAATTTAACTTAAATATGTTAAACTAATGATTTGAGACATTTCGATATTGATTGCTAAATGTGCTAATACAAGAAACTTGACTTTATACCTAAACATAGGATAACAGAATTTTTCCAAATGCACAGCCGTTATTCCGCCATGGCTTTATGTCAACTTCTGTTCGTTAAACTAGGTTTGTTAACTTAAATATGTTAAACTTATGATTTGAAGCATTTCGATATCGATTGCTAAATGAAAATATACAAGAAAAGCGACTTTATACCTAAATATAAGATTTCGTAATTCTTCCAAATGCACTGCCGTTATACCGTTAAGGCTTTTGTAGACTTCAGTAAGATAAATAGGGTTAATTAACTTAAATATGTTAAACTAATGATTTGAAGCATTTCGATTTCGATTGCTAAATGAGTATGTACAAGAAAATCGACTTTATACCTAAATATAAGATTACGTAATTCTTCTAAATGCTTTGCCGTTATGCCGTTAAAACGTTTGTAGACTTCAGTAAGATAAAGAGGGTTAATTAACTTAAATATGTTAAACTAATGATTTGAAGCATTTCTATATCGATTGTTTAATGAGTATATACAAGAAAAGCGACTTTATACCTAAATATAAGAATACGGATTTATTCTTAATGCACTGCAGTTATGCCGCCATGGATTTATGCCAACTTCAGTTCGTTAAAGAAGGTTTATTAACTTAAATATGTTAAACTAATGATTTGAAGCATTTCGATACCGATTGCTAAATGCTTATATACAAGAAAATCGACTTTATACCTAAATATAAGAATACGGAATTATTCTAAATGCACTGCAGTTATGCCGCCATGGATTTATGCAACTTCAGTTCGTAAAGAAGGTTTATTAACTTAAATATGTTAAACTAATGATTTGAAGCATTTCGATATCGATTGCTAAATGAGTATATACAAGAAAATCGAATTTATACCTTAATATAAGATTACGGAATTCTTCAAATGCACTGCCGTTATGCCGTTAAGGCTTTTGTAGACTTAGTAAGATAAAGAAGGTAATTAACTTAAATATGTTAAACTAATGATTTGAAACATTTCGATATGGATTTCTAAATGTGTTTATACAACAAAATCGATTTTATACCTAAATATAAAATTACGGAATTCTTCTACATGCACTGCCGTTATGCCGCCGATGGCTTCATGTCACCTCGGTAGGTTAAAGAAGGTAATTTAACTTAAATATGTTAAACTAATGATTCGAAGCATTTCGATATTGATTGCTAAATGTGCTAATACAAGAAATTTGATCTTTATACTAAATATAGGATAACAGAATTTTTCCAAATGCACTGCCGTTATTCCGCCATGGCTTTATGTCAACTTCTGTTCGTTAAACTAGGTTTGTTAACTTAAATATGTTAAACTTATGATTTGAAGCATTTCGATATCGACCTCTAAATGCATATATACAAGAAAATCGACTTTATACCTAAATATAAGATTTCGTATTCTTCCAAAGGCACTGCCGTTATAACCGTTAAGGCTTTTGTAGACTTTAGTAAGATAAGGAGGGTTAATTAGCTTAAATATGTTAAACTAATGATTTGAAGCATTTCGATTTCGATTGCTAAATGAGTATGTACAAGAAAATCGACTTTATACCTAAATATAAGATTACGTAATTCTTCTAAATGCTTTGCCGTTATGCCGTTAAAACGTTTGTAGACTTCAGTAAGATAAGAGGGTTAATTAACTTAAATATGTTAAACTAATGATTTTAAGCATTTCTATATCGATTGCTAAATGAGTATATACAGAAAAGCGACTTTATACCTAATATAAGATTACGTAATTCTTCTAAATGCTTTGCTGTTATACCGTTTAGGCGTTGTAGACTTCAGTAAGATAAAGAGGGTTAATTATCTTAATATGTTAAACTAATGATTTGAAGCATTTCGATTTCGATTGCTAAATGAATATGTACAGAAAAATCGACTTTATACCTAAATATAAGATTACGTAATTCTTCTAAATGCTTTGCCGTTATGCCGTTAAGGCGTTTGTAGACTTCAGTAAGATAAAGAGGGTTAATTAACTTAAATATGTTGAACTAATGATTTGAGGTATTTCGATATCGATTGCTAAATGTGTACGTACAAGAAAATCGACTTTATACGTAAATATATGATAACGGAATTCTTCTACATACACTGCCGTTATGACGCATGGCTTTATGTTAACTCGGTGCGTTTAAGAAGCTTTATTAACTTAAATATGTTTAAACTTATGATTTGAAGATTTTCGAAAGCGATTGCTAAATGCATATACACAACAAAATCGACTTTATACCTAAATATAAGATTACGGAATTCTTCCAAATGCACTGCCGTTATGCCGTTATGGCTTTATGTTAACTTCAGTTCGTTTAAGAAGGTTTATTAACTTAGATATGTTACACTAGTTATTTGAAGCATTTCGAAATCGATTACGAAATTCTTCTAAATGCACTGCCGTTATGCCGTTATGGCTTTATGTTAACTTCAGTTCGTTTAAGAAGGTTTGTTAACTTAAATACGTTAAACCAGTTATTTGAAGCATTTCGATATCGATTGCTTAATGCATATATACAAGAAAATCGACTTTATACCTAAATAAAAGATAACGGAATTCTTCCAAATGTACTGTCGTTGTGCCACCATGGCTTTATATCAACTTCAATACGTTAAAAAGGTTAATTAACTTAAATATGTTAAACTAATGATTTGAAGCATTTCGATATCGATTGCTAAATGTGTATATACAAGAAAATCGACTTTATACATAAATATAAGATTACGTAATTCTTCTAAATGCTTTGCCGTTATACCGTTATGGTTTTATGTTAACTTCAGTTAGTTAAAGAAGGTTTATTAACTTAAATATGTTAAACAGTTATTTGAAGCATTTCGATATCGATCGCTTAATGCATATATACAAGAAAATCGACTTTATACCTAAATATAAGATTACGGATTCTTCCAATGTACTGTCGTTATGCCGCCATATATTTAGGTATATACGCTTACGGAATTCTTCTAAATGCACTGCCGTTATGACTTTATGTTAACTTCAGTTCGTTAAAGAAGGTTTATTAACTTAGATATGGTTACACCAGTTATTGGAAGTATTCGAAATCGATTGCTTAATGCATATATACAAGAAAATCGACTTTTTACCTAAATATAATATTACGGAGTTCTTCCAAATGTACTGTCGTTATGACGCCATGGCTTATATGAACTTCAATATGTTAAAGAAGGTTAATTAACTTAAATAAGTTAAACTAATGATTTGAGGCATTCGATATCGATTGCTAAATGTGTATATACAAGAAAATCGACTTTATACCTAAATATAAGATTACGGAACCTCTTCCAAATGCACTGCCGTTATACCGTTATGGTTTTATGTTAACTTCAGTTAGTTAAAGAAGGTTTATTAACTTAAATATGTTAAACCAGTTACTTGAAGCATTTTGATATCGATTGCTTAATGCTATATTACAAAGAAATCGACTTTATACCTAAATATAAGATTACGTAATTCTTCAAATGCTTTGCCGTTATGCAATTAAGGCGTTTCTAGACTTCAGTAAGATAAAGAGGGTTAATAACTTAAATATGTTAAACTAATGATTTGAGGCATTTCGATATCGATTGCTAAATATTGTATGTACAAGAAAATCAACTTTATACCTAAATATATGATAACGAATTCTTCTACATGCAGTTATGCAGTTAAGGCGTTTGTAGACTTCAGTAAGATAAAGAGGGTTAATTAACTTAAATATGTTAAACTTATGATTTGAAGCATTTCGATATCGATTGCTAAATGAGTATATATAAGAAAATCGACTTTATACCTAAATATAAGATAACGTAATTCTTCTAAATGCTTTGCCGTTATGCAATTAAGGCGTTTGTAGACTTCAGTAAGATAAAGAAGGTTAATTAACTTAAATATGTTAAACTAATGATTTGGGGCATTTCGATATCGATTGCTAAATGTGTATGTACAAGAAAATCGACTTTATACTTAAATATATGATAACGGAATTCTTCTACATGCAGTTATGCCGTTAAGGCGTTTGTAGACTTCAGTAAGGTAAAGAGGGTTAATTAACTTAAATATGTTTAAACTAATGATTTGAGGCATATCGATATCGATTGCTAAATGTTTATGTACAAGAAAATCGACTTTATACTTAAATATATGATAACGGAATTCTTCTACATGCACTGCCGTTATGCCGTTAGGCGTTTGTAGACCTTCAGTAAGATAAAGGGGGTTAATTAACTTAAATATGTTAAACTAATGATTTGAGGCATTTCGATAATCGATTGCTAAATGTGTATACAAGAAAATCGACTTTATACTAAATATAAGGTTACGAATTCTTCCAAATGCACTGCCGTTATACCGTATGGCTTTATGTTAACTTCAGGTAGTTAAAGAAGGTTTGTTAACTTAAATATGTTAAACCAGTTATTTTAAGCATTTCGATATCGATTGCTTAATGTGTATATACAACAAAATCAACTTTACACCTATATAAAAGTTTATGGAATTCTTCCAAATGTACTGTCGTTATGCCACCATGGCTTTATATCAACTTCAATACGTTAAAAAATGTTAATTAACTTAAATATGTTAAACTAATGATTTGAAGCATTAGATATCGATTGCTAAATGTGTATTTACAACAAAATCGACTTTATACCTAAATATATGCATACGGAATTCTTCTAAATGCACTGCCGTTATGCCGCCATGGCTTTATGTTAACTTCGTTGCGTTAAGGAAGCTTTATTAACTTAAATATGTTAAACTTATGATTTGAATATTTTCGAAACCGATTGCTAAATGCATATACACACAAAATCGACTTTATACCTAAATATAAGATTACGGAATTCTTCCAAATGCACTGCCGTTATGCCGTTATGGCTTTATGTTAACTTCAGTTCGTTTAAAAAGGTTTATTAACTTAGTTATGTTACACTAGTTATTTGAAGCATTTCGATATCGATTGCTAAATGAGTATATACAAGAAAATCGACTTTATACCTAAATATATGATAACGGAATTCTTCTACATGCACTGCCGTTATGCCGCCATGGCTTTGTGTTAACTCAGTGCGTTAAAGTAGGTTTGTTAACTTAAATATGTTAAACTAATGATTTGAAGCATTTCGATTTCGATTGCCTAAATGAGTATATACAAGAAAATGGACTTTATACCTAAATATAAGATTACGTAATTCTTCCAAGTGCACTGCCGTTATACCGTTAAGGCTTTTGTAGACTTTAGTAAGATAAGGAGGGTTAATTAGCTTAAATATGTTAAACTAATGATTTGAAGCATTTCGATATCGATTGCTAAATGTGAATATACAACAAAATCGACTTTATACCTAAATATAAGATTACGTAATTCTTCTAAATGCTTTGCCGTTATGCCGTTAAAACGTTTGTCAGACTTCAGTAAGATAAAGAGGGTTAATTAACTTAAATATGTTAACTAATGATTTGAAGCATTTCGATATCGATTGCTAAATGCGTATATACAAGAAAATTGACTTTATACCTAAATATAAGATTACGGAATTCTTCCAATCCTACTGTCATTATGCCTCCATGGCTTTGTATGAACGTCATTACGTTAAAGAAGGTTAATTATTTAAATATGTTAAACTAATGGTTTGAAGCATTTCGATATCGATTGCTAAGTGTGCAAATACAAGAAAATCGACTTTATACCTAAATATAAAATTATAACATTACGGAATTCTTCTAAATGCACTGCCGTTATACCGTTAAGGCTTTATGTAGACTTTAGTAAGCTAAAAAATGTTTATTAATTTTAATAATGTTAAACAAATGATTTGAAGCATTTCGATATCGATAGCTAAATATGTATATACAAGAAAATCGACTTTATACTAAATATAAGATTACGGAATTCCTTCTACATCCACTGCCGTTTATGCCAACTTCAGATCGTTAAAGACGGTTTATTAACTTAAATATGTTAAACTAATGAGTTGAAGCCATTTCGATATCGATTGCTAAATGTGTATATACAAGAAAATCGATTTTATTCCTAAATAAAAGATTACGGAATTCTTCTACATGCACTGCAGTGATGGCGCCATGGCTTTATGTTAACTTTAGGCGTTAAAGAACTTTTATAACTTAAATATGTTAAACTACATGATTTGAAGCATTTCGTATCGATTGCTTAATGTGTATATACAAGAAAATCGAATTCATACCTAAATATAAGATTACGTAATTCTTCTAATGCACTGCCGTTATGGCTTTATATTAACTTCAGTTCGTTAAAGAAGGTTAATTAACTTAAATATGTTAAACCAGTTATTGAAGCATTTCGTTATCGACTGCTAAATGAGTAAATACAAGAAATCGACTTTACCCCTAAATATAAAATTATAACATTACGGAATTCTTCTAATGCACTGCCGTTATACCGTAAGGCTTTATGTAGACTTCAGTAAGCTAAAATATGTTTATTAACTTAATATGTTAAACTATTATTTGAAGCATTTCGATATCGATAGCTAAATGTGTATGTAAAAGAAAATCGACTTTATACCTAAATATAAGTTTACAAAATTCTTCCAAATGCACTGCCGTTATGGCTTTATATCCACTTCAATACGTTAAAGAAGGTTAATTACTTAAATATGTTAAACTAATGATTTGAAGCATTTCGATATCGCTTGCCAATATGTATATACAAGAAAAATCGAATTCATACCTAAATATAAGACTACGGAATTCTTCCAAATGTACTGTCGTTATGCCGCCATGGCTCTTTATCAACTTCAATACGTTAAAGAAGGTTTAATTAGCCAGGCGCTAAAGAACTTTTATTAACTTAAATATGTTAAACTAATGATTTGAAGCATTTCGATATCGATTGCTTAATGTGTATATAAAAGAAAATCGAATTCATACCTAAATATAAGATTACGTAATTCTTCTAAATGCACTGCCGTTATGGCTTTATATTAACTTCAGTTCGTTAAAGAAGGTTAATTAACTTAAATATGTTAAACCAGTTATTTGAAGCATTTCGATATCGACTGCTAAATGAGTAAATACAAAGGAAATCGATTTTACCCCTAAATATAAAATTATAACATTACGGAATTCTTCTAAATGCACTGCCGTTATACCGTTAAAGCTTTATGTAGACTTCAGTAAGCTAAAATATGTTTATTAACTTAATATGTTAAATTATTATTTGAAGCATTTCGATATCGATAGCTAAATGTGTATGTAAAAGAAAATCGACTTTATACTAAATATAAGTTTACGGAATTCTTCCAAATGCACTGCCGTTATGGCTTTATATCAACTTCAATACGTTAACGAAGGTTTATTAACTTAAATATGTTAAACTAATGATTTGAAGCATTTCGATATCGCTTGCCAAATATGTATATACAAGAAAATCGAATTCATACCTAAATATAAGACTACGGAATTCTTCCAAATGTACTGTCGTTATGCCGCCATGGCTCTTTATCAACTTCAATACGTTAAAGAAGGTTAATTAACTTAAATATGTTAAACTAATGATTTGAAGCATTTCGATATCGATTGCTAAATGTGTATATACAAGAAAATCGAATTTATACCTAAATATAAAATTATAACATTACGGAATTCTTCTAAATGCACTGCCGTTATACCGCTAAGGCTTAATGTAGACTTCAGTAAGCTAAAAAATGTTTATTAACTTAATATGTTAAACTAATGATTTGAAGCATTTTGATATCGATAGCTAAATGTGTATATACAAGAAAATCGACTTTGTACCTAAATATGAGATTACGGAATTTTTCCAAATGTACTGTCGTTATGCCGCCATGGCTCTTTATCAACTTCAATACGTTAAAGAAGGTTAATTAACTTAAATATGTTAAACAAATGATTTAAAGCATTTCGATATCGATTGCTAAATGTGTATGTACAACAAAATCGACCTTATACCTAAATATAAGATAACGGAATTCATATAAATATACTGCCGTTATGCCGTTATGGCTTTATGTAAACTTCAGTAAGATAAAGAAGGTTAATTAACTTAAATATGCTAAACCAGTTATTTGAATCATTTCGATATCGATTGCAAAATGTGTATGTACAAGAAAATCGACTTTATGCCTAAATATAAGACTACGGAATTCTTCCAAACGCACTGTCGTTATGCCGTTATGGCTTTATATTAACTTCAGTTTGTTAAAGAAGGTTGATTAACTTAAATATGTTAAACCAGTTATTTGAAGCATTTCGATATCGATTGCTTAATGCATATATACAAGAAAATCGACTTTATACCTAAATATAAGACTACGGAATTCTTCCAAATGTAATGTCGTTATGCCGCCATGGCTCTTTATCAACTTCAATACGTTAAAGAAGGTTAATTAACTTATATATGTTAAACTAATGATTTGAAGCATTTCGATATCGCTTGCTAAATATGTATATACAAAAAAATCGAATTTATACCTAAATATAAAATTATAACAATACGGCACTGCCGTTATGCCGCTAAGGCTTTATGTAAACTTCAGTAAGCTAAAAAATGTTTATTAACTTAATGTGTTAAACTAATGATTTCAAGCATTTCGATATGGATATCGAAATGTGTATATAAAAGAAAATCGACTTTATACTTAAATATAAGATTACGGAATTCTTCCAAATGCACTGCCGTTATGGCTTTATATCAACTGCAATACGCTAAAGAAGGTTAATTAACTTAAATATGTTAAACTAATGATTTGAAGCATTTCGATATCGCTTGCCAAATATGTATATACAAGAAAATCGAATTTATACCTAAATAAAAGATAACGGAGTTCTTCTACATGCACTGCCGTTTGCCGTTAACGCTTTATGTAGACTTCAGTGCGTTAAAGAAGGTTTATTAACTTAAATATGTTAAACTAATGATTTAAAGCATTTCGATATCGATTGCTAAATGTGTATATACAAGAAAATCGACTTTATACCTAAATATAAGATTACGGAATTCTTCCAATCCTACTGTCTTTATGCCGCCATGGCTTTGTATCAACTTCAATACGTTAAAGAAGGTTAATTATTTTAAATATGTTAAACCAATGGTTTGAAGAATTTCGATATCGATTGCTAAATGTGCAAATACAAGAAAATCGACTTTATACCTAAATATAAAATTATAACATTACGGAATTCTTCTAAATGCACTGCCGTTATACCGTTAAGGCTTTATGTAGACTTTAGTAAGCTAAAAAATGTTTATTAATTTAATATGTCAAACAAATGATTTGAAGCTTTTCGATATCGATAGCTAAATATGTATATACAAGAAAATCGACTTTATACCTAAATACAAGATTACGGGATTCTTCTACATCCACTGCCGTTATGCCAACTTCAGATCGTTAAAGAAGGATTATTAACTTAAATATGTTAAACTAATGAGTTGAAGCATTTCGGTATCGATTGCTAAATGTGAATATACAAGAAAATCGATTTTATACCTAAATAAAAGATTACGGAATTCACTCAAATATACTGCCGTTACGGCTTTATTTAAACTTCAGTAAGATAAAGAAGGTTAATTAACCTAAATATGCTAAACCAGTTATTTGAAGATTTTCGATATCGATTGCTAAATGTGTAAGTCCAAGAAACTCGACTACATACCTAAATATAAGATTACGGAATTCTTCCAAATGCACTGCCGTTATGGCTTTATATCAACTTCAATACGTTTAAGAAGGTTAATTAACTTAAATATGTTAAACTAATGATTTGAAGCATTTCGATATCGCTTGCCAAATATGTATATACAAGAAAATCGAATTCATACCTAAATATAAGACTAACATATTTAAGTTAAATTACCTTTTTTAACCTACCGAAGGTGACATAAAGCCGTGGCGGCATAACGGCAGTGCATGTAGAAGAATTCCGTAATCTTATATCTAGGTATAAAATCGATTTTCTTGTATATACACATTTATCAATCGATATCGAAATGCTTCAAATCATTAGTTTAACATATTTAAGTTAATTAACCCTCTTTATCTTACTGAAGTCTACATAAAGCCTTAACGGCATAACGGCAGTGCATTTAGAAGAATTACGTAACCTTATAATTAGGTATAAAGTCGATTTTCTTGTATGTATACATTTGGCAATCGATATCGAAATGCTTCAGATAACTGGTTTAACATATTTGAGTTAATTAACTTTCCTTATCTTACTGAAGTTTACATGAAGCCATAACGGCAGTATATTTATATGAATTCCGTTACCTTATATTTAGGTATAAAGTCGATTTTTTTGTACATACACATTTAGCAATCGATATCGAAATGCTTCAAATCATTAGTTTTACATTTTCAAGTTATTTATAATAAACCTTCTTTAACACATTGAATTCTACATAAAGCCTTAGCGGTATAACTGCAGTGCATTTAAAAGAATTCCGTAACCTTATATTTAGGTACAAAGTCGGTTTTTTTGTAATTACATATTTAGCAATCGATATCGAAATGCTTGAAATCATTAGTTTAACATATTAAGTTAATAAACATTTTTTAGCTTAATGAGGTCTACATAAAGCCTTAACGGTATAACGGCAGTGCATTTAGAAGAATTCCGTTATCTTATATTTATGTATAAACTCGATTTTCTTGTATATACACATTTAGCAAGCGATATCGAAATGTTTCAAATCATTAGTTTAACATATTTAAGTTATTTAACCTTCTTTAACATATTGAAGTTGATATAAAGCCATGGCGGCATAACGGAAGTGCATGTAGAAGAATTCCGTAGTCTTATATTCAGGTATAAAGTCGATTTTCTTGTATATACACATTTAGCTATCGATATCGAAATGCTTCAAATCATTAGTTTAACATATTAAGTTAAAAACACATTTTTTAGCTTAATGAGGTCTACATAAAGCCTTAACGGTATAACGGCAGTGTATTTAGAAGAAATCTGTAATGTTATAATTTTATATTTAGGTATAAAGTCGATTTTGTTGTATCTACACATTTAGCAATCGATATCGCGATGCTTCAATTCATTATTTTAACATATTTAAGTTAATAAACCTTTTTCAACGATCTGAAGTTGGCTTAAAGCCATGGCGGCATATCGGCAGTGCATTTGGAAGAATTCCGTTACCCTTATGTTTAGGTATAAAGTCAGGTTTCTTGTATATACACATTTAGCAATTGATATCGAAATGCTTAAAACTCATTAGTTTAACAAAATTTAAGTTAATTAAACCTTTTTTAACGATCCTGAAGTTGGCTTAAAGCCATGGCGGCAAAATCGGCAGTGCATGTAGAAGAATTCCGTAATCTTATATTTAGGTAAAAAAGTCGATTTTCTTGTATATACACGTTTAGGAATCGATATCGAAATGTTTTAAATCATTAGTTTAACATATTTAATTTAAATTTAAAACCTTTTTTAAATCTTATTGAAGTTATATAAAGCCACGCGGCATAACGGCAGTGGATTTAGAAAAAATTCGTAACTTATATTTAGGTATAAATTCGATTTTCTTGTATATACTCATTTAGAAACTCGAAAATCGAAATGCTTCAAATCTTTATTTTAACATTTTTAAAGGGTTTTTAAAACCTTCTTTATCTTACTGAAGTTGGCAAAATAGCCATGGCGGTAAAAGCGGCAGTGCATTTAGAAGAATTCCGTAATCTTATATTTAGGTATAAAGTTTATTGTGTTGTATATATCATTTTGCAAATCGATATCGAAATGCTTCAAATCATTAGTTTAACATATTTAAGTTAATAAACCTTCTCTAACGATCTGAAGTTGGCATATAGCCATGGCGGCATAGCGGCAGTGCATGAAAAGAATTCCGTAATCTTATATATAGGTATAAAATTTATTTTCTTGTATATACTCATTTTGCTATCGATATCGAAATGCTTCAAATCATTAGTTTAATATATTAAGTTAATAAACATTTTTTAGCTTACTGAAGTCTACATAAAGCCTTAACGGTATAATGGCAGTGCATTTAGAAGAATTCCGTAATGTTATAATTTTATATTTAGGTATAAAGTCGATTTTCTTGTATTTACACATTTATCAATCGATATCGAAATGCTTCAAACCACTAGTTTAACATATTTAAAATAATTAACCTTCTTTCACGTAATGAAGGTGATAAAAAGCCATGGCGGCAAAACGACAGTACGTGTGGAAGAATTCCGTTATCTTATATTTAGGTATAAATTCGATTTTCTTGTATGTATACATTTCGCAATCGATATCGAAATGCTTCAGATAACTGGTTTAACATGTTTGAGTTAATTAACCTTCTTTATCTTACTGAAGTTTACATAAAGCCATAACGGCATAACGGTAGTATATTTATATGAATTCCGTTGTCTTATATTTAGGTATAAAGTCGATTTTTTTGTACATACACATTTAGCAATCGATATCGAAATGCTTCAAATCATTAGTTTAACATATTTAAGTTAATTAACCCTCTTTTTCATACTGAAGTCTACAAAAGCCTTAACGGCATAACGGCAGTGCATTTAGAAGAATTTTATAATCTTATATTTAGGTATAAAGTCGATTCTCTTGTATATACTCATTTAGCAATCGATATCGAAATGCTTCAAAGCATTAGTTTTACATTTTCAAGTTATTTATAATAAACCTTCTTTAACGCACTGAAGTCTACATAAAGCCTTAATGGTATAACTGCAGTGCATTTAAAAGAATTTCGTAATCTTATATATAGGTACAAAGTCGATTTTTTTGTATTTACATATTTAGCAATCGAAATGCTTCAAATCATAAGTTTAACATATTAAAGTTAATTATTCCCCTCTATCTTACTGAAGTCTACATAAAGCCTTAACGGCATAACGGCAGTGCGTTTAGAAGAATTCCGTTATCTTATATTTAGGTATAAATTCGATTTTCTTGTATACACTCATTTAGCAAGCGATATCGAAATGTTTCAAATCTTTAGTTCAACATATTTAAGTTATTTAACCTTCTTTAACATATTGAAGTTGATATAAAGCCATGGCTGCATAACGGAAGTGCATGTAGAAGAATTCCGTAATCTTATATTCAGGTATAAAGTCGATTTTCTTGTATATACACATTTAGCTATCGATATCGAAATGCTTCAAATCATTTGTTTAACATATTAAGTTAATAAACATTTTTTAGCTTAATGAGGTCTACATAAAGCCTTAACGGTATAACGGCAGTGCATTTAGAAGAAATCCGTAATGTTATATTTTTATATTTAGGTATAAAGTCGATTTTGTTGTATTTACACATTTAGCAGTCGATATCGAAATGCTTCAAACCATTAGTTTAACATATTTAACCTTCAAGCGGGCGCGCCATCTTTTGTAACAAAAGCGGTCGCTCGTAGTCTTTTCGACGCCTCATTTGAAATGTGAGATTTAAAGTGGATAAAGTTGTGGAAATCATTTTTTTTATGAGTTTTAAGTATTATGAAAGTCATAAAATAATATTTTACAGGAAAAGTATTTTTTTTTGTCATAATAAATGAGGGAAAAACATAAAAAGTAATATAATTCATTGAATGCAAAGTAAATTCGTGAATCTTAACACAAAACCAAACAAATTTTTTTCAAAATTTGGGGAAAACATAAAAGTCATAGAATACATTGAAAAGAAAGTAAATACATTAATATCTTATTAGAAAGTTAGAATAGTTCAATAGTCAGATTCATCAGATTCATCGGTCACAAAACACTCATTGCAAATAAATACCGTGTGGTCTCGACAAATATTTCTTTCGCAGATTTTGCATTGGGTTTTTGTCTGCCTTCTTTTTTTTGCTGGACATATTTTGCAGCTTCCTCTACTGACTTCGGATGTACTTGCCTCACTATTGGGCTCATCATCTAATTTCAAAAAACCTCTTATATTTCTTTTCAAATTTCTTGGTAAGTTTTTATCAGCTCTTCTTTTCATATGTTCTTTCGTCATTTCTATTCCCAATTCGCGTAGAAATGTACGTCTTTTTTCGATAACTACACCATTTTCTCTTACCATTGAGTTTACTCGAGCAATATTTAGCAAGCGAAAAAAGAGCGTCAATGGCCACCTATTGCACTTCCTTGATACGGAATACAGTTTTACCTTTTTATCCACTTCATCAACTCCACCTTTTGTTTTATTGTAAAAAGTTATAATAGCTGGTTTTCGTTTCTCGTTAATGCTGGAGTCAATTTCAGCTGTACGATGAAGTGATGAAATCAGAACAACAGATCGGTTCTTTTTAGGGTAGAAATATTTGAAAACCCAAATTGACTAGAATACTCTGGATTTCCCTTCGCAATGAAACACGGGGGAATTTCTTTTTTATTTTTACGCAAAGTGCCAACAACAGACATTTTATCATTTGTGGCTAAATCTTTTACCAAAGGAATGCTGGTGAACCAGTTATCAATGGTCAAATTTCGTCCGGTTCCAGAAATTGGTGAAATTAACCTTTTTACAACATCACTTCCTGAATTACTGATTTGAAAAGGTCCTTCTGGTTGTCTTCCAGCATAAAGCTCAATATTCAACGTGTAAAAGTTTTTTGAATCCACTAGTGCATAAATCTTTAGCCCACATTCGTCAGGTTTTGATTTGTTGTATTGTCTAAAAGGACATTTTCCGCGGAATCCGCACATCATTTCATCTATTACAACATTCTTACCAACAGAATAAGGAGAAAGGCAGTTTTCTGTGAACATATTTAGCACTTCTTGTGGATGCATCATCAAACCGAAGAGAGTTTAGAAGAAATATTTTGAAATATGACAATACCAGTAGCATCACTATACACATCCTCCAAGTTTCCATGAGACATACGTAAGGTTCCAGCAATATATAATAATCCGAACAGGGCCCGAATCTCAACAGAATCGGTAGTTTTACAATCTCGAACTTTGGAGTATGCGCTTTCTTTTTTCTGTATAAATTCGTTAGTATATTTTACTACTGTCGTTATAGTTTTATCGCATATGAACAAATCCCATGCTTTTAGAGATGTTGTTACGCCCACGCCTTTTCCAAGAACACCAGCCTCTTGAGTCAGAATATTATGGGGTGGATACCTGACTCTATCACTATTTGATTTTTTCCACTTTGTAACATGATCACGTGCCATGAAGTATGCAGCTCTATCAGCCAAAGGAATGTTTTCCTCTTCCGAGTTACTTTCTTCGTTTGAATGTTCCATTTCTTCATCAGATTCCACATCTGGTCTACATTCAGATATTTCTGATTCCTCATTACATTCCACATCAGATAAGGGGTCAGAGACTTCTGATCCTTCATCACTTAAAGTTTCATCACTTTCATCATCTTCCTCTAGGAGAAATTTCATTATTTCACTTTCACTTATTCTTGTTTTAGCCATTTTTACCAATAACTGTAACACTTTATTAAATCAGGAAATGTGCACAGAGAGTCGCGCGTAAACTAAAAGACGTCAGGCGCGCGTGGTCTTTTCGACGACGAGAGGCAACTGAAGTAAATGCTCGCTATAAACAGTCGACAAGCGTTAAAAAGAGACGGAAATAGTGCATTCGATTGGAAATGAACTAACCTCAAGCTACTAGAGCTACCAAATATCTGGGATTATATATACAAAAATTATAATACTTTATTCACCATGGGCGGTCGAAAAGACTACGCGCGACTTCTTGAAGGTTAAAATAATTAACCTTCTTTATCGTATTGTAGTTGATACAAACCATGGCGGCATAACGACAGTACATTTGGAAGAATTCCGTAAACTTATATTTAGGTATAAAGTGGATTTTCTTGTATATATGCATTTAGAAATCGATATCGAAATGCTTCAAATCATTAGTTTAACATATTTATGTTAATTAACCAACTTTAACGTATTGAAGGTGAAATAAAGCCATGGCGGCATAACGACAGTAATTTGGAAGAATTCCGTAATCTTATATTTAGGTATAAAGTGGATTTTCTTGTATATATGCATTTAGAAATCGATATCGAAATGCTTCAAATCATTAGTTTAACATATTTAAGTTAATTAAACCTATTTATCTTCCTGAAGGCTACATCAAGCCTTAACGGCATAACGGCAGTGCATTTAGAAGAATTACGTAATCTTATATTTAGGTATAATCTTATATTTAGATATAAAGTCACTATATATCGAAATGTTTCAAATCATTATTTTAACATATTTAAGTTAATAACCCTTCTTTAACGCACTGAAGATAACATAAAGCCATGGCGGTATAACGGCAGTGCATGTAGAAGAAATCCGTAATCTTATATTTAGGTACAAATTCGATTTTGTTGTATATACACATTTAGCAATCGATATCGAGATGCTTCAACTCATTAGTTTAACATATTTAAGTTAATAAACTTTCTTCGAAGAACTGAAGTTGGCATAAAAGCATGGCGGCATAACGGCAGTGCATGTAGAAGAATTCCGTTATCTTATATTTAGGTATAAAGTCGATTTTCTTGTATATACACATTTAGAAATCGATATCGAAATGCTTCAAATCATTAGTTTAACATATTAAAGTTAATAAGCCTTCTTTAACGCACTGAAGTTAACATAAAGCCATGGCGGTATAACTGCAGTGCATTTAGGAAAATTCCGTAATCTTATATTAAGGTATAAAGTCGATTTTCTCGTATCTACATATTTAGCAATCGATATCGAAATGCTTCAAATCATTAGTTTAACATATTTAAGTTAACAAACCTTCTTTAACTAACTGAAGTTGACTTAAAGCCATGGCGGATTGACGGCAGTGCATTTGGAAGAAATCTGTTATCCTATGTTTAGGTATAAAGTCAAGTTTCTTGTATTTACATATTTATCAATCGATATCGAAATGCTTCAAATCATTAGTTTAACATATTTAAGTTAATAAACCCTCTTTTTCATACTGAAGTCTACAAAAGCCTTAACGGCATAACGGCAGTGCATGTAGAAGAATTCCGTAATCTTATTTTTTAGGTATAAATTAGATTTGGTTGTATTTAGCAATCGATATCGAGATGCTTCAACTCATTAGTTTAACATATTTAAGTTAATAAACTTCCTTCAAAGAACTGAAGTTGGCATAAAATCATGGCGGCATAACGGCAGTGCATGTAGAAGAATTCCGTTATCTTATATTTAGGTATAAAGTCGATTTTCTTGTATATACACATTTAACAATCGATATCGAAATGCATCAAATCATTAATTTAACATATTTAAGTTAATTAACCTTCTTTATCTTACTGAAGTCTACAAAAGCCTTAAAGGCATTTGGAAGAGTTCCGTAATCTTATATTTAGGTAAAAAGTCAATTTTGTTCAATATACGCATTAAGCAATCGATATCGAAATGCTTCAAATCATTAGTTTAACATATTTAAGTTAATAAACCTTCTTTAACGCACTGAAGTCTACATAAAGCCTTAACGGTATAACTGCACTGCATTTAGAAGAATTCCGTTATCTTATATTTAGGTATAAATTCGACTTTCTTATATATACTCATTTAGCAAGCGATATCAAAATGCTTCAAAATATTAGATTAACTTTTTTAAGTTAATTAACCTTCTTTAACGAATTGAAGTTGACATAAAGCCATGGCGACATAACGACAGTACATTTGGAAGAATTCCGTAATCTTATATTTAGGTATAAAGTCGATTTTCTTGTATATACACATTTAGCAATCGATATCGAAATGCTTCAAATCATTAGTTTAACATATTTAAGTTAATAAACCTTCTTTAACTCACTGAAGTCTACATAAAGCCTTAACGGCATAACGGCAGTGCATTTAGAAGAATTATGTTATCTTATATTTAGGTATAAATTCGATTTTCTTGTATATACACATTTAGTAATCGATATCGAAATGCTTCAAATCATAAGTTTAACATATTTAAGTTAATAAACCTTCTTTAGCGCACTAAAGTCTACATAAGGCCCTAAGGGCATAACGGCAGTGCATTTAGAAGAATTCCATAATGTTACAATTTTATATTTAGGTATAAAGTCGATTTTCTTGTATTTACATATTTAGCAATCGATATCGAAATGCTTCAAACCATTAGCTTATCATATTTAAATAATTAACCTTCTTTACAGAAGCCATAACGGCATAACGGCAGTATATTTGGGTAATTTCCGTAATCTTTTATTTAGGTATAAAATCGATTTTCTTGTATATACACATTTAGCAATCGATATCGAAATGCTTTAGCTCATTAGTTTAACATATTTAAGTTAATAAACCTTCTTTAACTTTCATAACTGCAGTGCACGCAGAAGAATTCCATAATCTTATATTTAGGTATAAAGTCGATTTTCTTGTATATACATATTTAGCTATCGATATCGAAATGCTTCAAATCATTAGTTTAACATATTAAGTTAATAAACATTTTTTAGCTTACTGAAGTCTACATAAAGCCTTAACGGTATAACGGCAGTGCATTTAGAAGAATTCCGTAATGTTATAATATTATATTTAGGTGTAAATTCGATTTTCTTGTATTTACACATTTAGCAATCGATGCCGATATGCTTCACATCATAAGTTTAACAGATTTAAGTTAATTAATCCTCTTTATCTTACTGAAGTCTACAAAAGCCTTAACGGCATTTGGAAGAGTTCCGTAATCTTATATTTAGGTAAAAAGTCGATTTTGTTCAATATACGCATTAAGCAATCGATATCGAAATGCTTCAAATCATTAGTTTAACATATTTAAGTTAATAAACCTTCTTTAACGCACTGAAGTCTACATAAAGCCTTAACGGTATAACTGCACTGCATTTAGAAGAATTCCGTTATCTTATATTTAGGTATAAATTCGACTTTCTTGTATATACTCATTTAGCAAGCGATATCAAAATGCTTCAAAATATTAGTTTAACTTTTTTAAGTTAATTAACCTTCTTTAACGTGTTGAAGTTGGTACAAAGCCTTGGCGGCATAATGACAGTACATTTGGAAGAATTCCGTAATCTTTTAGTTAGGTATAAAGTCGATTTTCTTGTATATACACATTTAGCAATCGATATCGAAATGCTTCAAATCATTAGTTTAACATATTTAAGTTATTAAACCTTCTTTAACGCACTGAAGTATACATAAAGTGTTAACGGCATAACGACAGTACATTTGGAAGAATTCCGTAGTCTTATATATAGGTATGAATTCGATTTTCATGTATATACATATTTGGCAAGCGATATCGAAATGCTTCAAATCATTAGTTTAACATATTTAAGTTAATTAACCTTCTTTAACGTGTTGAAGTTGATATAAAACCATAACGGCAGTGCATTTGGAAGAATTCCGTAATCTTATATTTAGGTATGTAGTCGAGTTTCTTGGATTTACACATTTAGCAATCGATATCGCAAATCTTCAAATAACTGGTTTAGCATATTTAGGTTAATTAACCTTCTTTAACTTACTGAAGTTTAAATAAAGCCATAACGGCATAACGGCAGTATATTTGAGTGAATTCCGTAATCTTTTATTTAGGTATAAAATCGATTTTCTTGTATATACACATTTAGCAATCGATATCGAAATGCTTCAACTCATTAGTTTAACATATATAAGTTAACAAACCTTCTTTAACAATCTGAATGTGGCATAACGGCAGTGGATGTAAAAGAATTCCGTAATCCTATATTTAGGTATAAAGTCGATTTTCTTGTATTTACACATTTAGCAGTCGATATCGAAATGCTTCAAATCATTTGTTTAACATATTAAATTAATAAACATTTTTTAGCTTACTAAAGTCTACATAAAGCCTTAACGGTATAACGGCAGTGCATTTAGAAGAATTCCGTAATGTTATAATTTTATATTTAGGTATAAAGTCGATTTTCTTGTATTTGCACATTTAGCAATCGATATCGAAATGCTTCAAGCCATTAGTTTAACATATTTAAGTTATTAAACCTTCTTTAACGCACTGAAGTCTACATAAAGTGTTAACGGCATAACGACAGTACATTTGGAAGAATTCCGTAGTCTTATATACAGGTATGAATTCGATTTTCTTGTATATACATATTTGGCAAGCGATATCGAAATGCTTCAAATCATTAGTTTAACATTTTTAAGTTAATTAACCTTCTTTAACGTGTTGAAGTTGATATAAAACCATAACGGCAGTGCATTTGGAAGAATTCCGTAATCTTATATTTAGGTATGTAGTCGAGTTTCTTGGATTTACACATTTAGCAATCGATATCGCAAATCTTCAAATAACTGGTTTAGCATATTTAGGTTAATTAACCTTCTTTAACTTACTGAAGTTTAAATAAAGCCATAACGGCATAACGGCAGTATATTTGAGTGAATTCCGTAATCTTATAATTAGGTATAAAGTCAATTTTCTTGTATATACACATAAAGCAATCGATATTGAAATGCTTTAAGTCATTAGTTTAACATATTTAAGTTAATAAACCTTCTTTAACGCACTGAAGTCTACATAAAGCGTTAACGGCATAACGGCAGTGCATCTAGAAGAATTCCGTTATCTTATATTTAGGTATAAATTCGATTTTCTTGTATATACATATTTGGCAAGCGATATCGAAATGCTTCTAATCATTAGGTTAACATATTTAAGTTAGTTAACCTTCTTTAACGTATTGCAGTTGATATAAAGCCATAACGGCAGTGCATTTGGAAGAATTCCGTAATTTTATATTTAGGTATGAAGTCGATTTTCTTTTATATACACATTTAGATATCCATATCGAAATGCTTGAAATCATTAGTTTAACATATTAAGTTAACAAACATTTTTTAGCTTACTGAAGTCTACATAAAGCCTAACGGCAGTGCATTTAGAAGAATTCCGTAATGTTATAATTTTATATTTAGGTATAAATTCGATTTTCTTGTATATACACATTTAGCAAGCGATATCGAAATGCTTCAAAGCATTAGTATAACATATTTAAGTTAATTAACCTTCTTTAACGTATTGAAGTTGATAAAGAGCCATGGCGGCATAACGACAGTACATTTGGAAGAATTCCGTAGCCTTATATTTAGGTATAAAGTCGCTTTTCTTGTATATATGCATTAAGCAATCGATATCGAAATGCTTCAAATAACTGGTTTAACATATTTAAGTTAATAAACCTTCTTTAACGAACTGAAGTTAATATAAAGCCATAACGGCATAACGGCAGTGCGTTTGGAAGAATTCCGTAGTCTTATATTTAGGCATAAAGTCGATTTTCTTGTATATACACATTTTGCAATCGATATCGAAATGATTCAAATAACTGGTTTAGCATATTTAAGTTAATTAACCTTCTTTATCTTACTGAAGTTTACATAAAGCCATAACGGCATAACGGCAGTATATTTATATGAATTCCGTTATCTCATATTTAGGTATAAAGTCGATTTTGTTGTACATACACATTTAGCAATCGATTTTGAAATACTTCAAATCATTAGTTTAACATATTTAAGTTACTTAACCCTCTTTTTCTTACTGAAGCCTGCAAAAGCCTTAACGGCATAACGGCAGTGCATTTAGAAGAATTACGTAATCTTATATTTAGGGATGAATTCGATTTTCTTGTATATACTCATTTAGCAATCGATATCGAAATGCTTCAAATCATTAGTTTAACATCTTTAAGTTAATAAACCTTCTTTAACGTATTGAAGGTGATACAAAGCCATGGCGGCATAACGACAGTACATTTGGAACAATTCCGTAATCTTATATTTAGGTATAAAGTCGATTTTCTTGTATATACACATTTAGCAATCGATATCGAAATGCTTCACATTATTAGTTTAACAGATTTAAGTTAATTAATCCTCTTTATCTTACTACCTACTGCATTTGGAAGAGTTTCGTAATCTTATATTTAGGTATAAAGTCGATTTTGTTCAATATACGCATTTAGCAATCGATATCGAAATGCTTCAAATCTTTAGTTTAACATATTTAAGTTAATTATTCCCCTCTATCTTACTGAAGTCTACATAAAGCCTTAACGGCATAACGGCAGTGCGTTTAGAATAATTCCGTTATCTTATATTTAGGTATAAATTCGATTTTCTTTTATATACACATTTAGCAAGCGATATCGAAATGCTTCAAATCATTAGTTTAATATATTTAAGTTAATTAACCTTCTTTAACGTATTGAAGTTGATATAAAGCCATGGCGGCATAACGACAGCACATTTGGAAAAATTCCGTAATCTTATATTTAGGTATAAAGTCGATTTTGTTGTATTTACACATTTAGCAGTCGATATCGAAATGCTTCAAACCATTAGTTTAACATATTTAAGTTAATAAACTTTCTTCAAAGAACTGAAGTTGGCATAAAATCATGGCGGCATAACGGCAGTGCATGTAGAAGAATTCCGTTATCTTTTATTCAGGTATAAAGTCGATATTGTTGTACATACACATTTAGCAATCGATATCGAAATGCTTCAAATCATTAGTTTTACATTTTCAAGTTATTTATAATAAACCTTCTTTAACGCACTGAAGTTTACATAAAGCCTTAACGGTATAACTGCAGTGCATTTAAAAGAATTCTGTAATCTTATATATAGGTACAAAGTCGATTTTCTTGTATTTACATATTTAGCAATCGATATCGAAATTCTTCAAATCATAAGTTTAACATATTTAAGTTAATTATTCCCCTCTATCTTACTGAAGTCTACATAAAGCCTTAACGGCATAACGGCAGTGCGTTTAGAATAATTCCGTTATCTTATATTTAGGTATAAATTCGATTTTCTTTTATATACACATTTAGCAAGCGATATCGAAATGCTTCAAATCATTAGTTTAATATATTTAAGTTAATTAACCTTCTTTAACGTATTGAAGTTGATATAAAGCCATGGCGGCATAACGACAGCACATTTGGAAAAATTCCGTAATCTTATATTTAGGTATAAAGTCGATTTTGTTGTATTTACACATTTAGCAGTCGATATCGAAATGCTTCAAACCATTAGTTTAACATATTTAAGTTAATAAACTTTCTTCAAAGAACTGAAGTTGGCATAAAATCATGGCGGCATAACGGCAGTGCATGTAGAAGAATTCCGTTATCTTATATTTAGGTATAAAGTCGATTTTCTTGTATACACACATTTAGCAATCGATATCGAAATGCTTCAAATCATTAGTTTAACATATTTAAGTTAATTAACCTTCTTTATCTTACTGAAGTTTACATGGAGCCATAACGGCATAACGGCATAACGGCAGTGCATTTGGAAGAACTCCGTAGTCTTATACTTAGGCATAAAATTGATTTTCTTGTACATACACATTTTGCAATCGATATCGAAATGCTTCAAATAACTGGTTTAGCATATTTAAGTTAATTAACCTTCTTTATCTTACTGATGTTTACATAAAGCCATAACGGCATAACGGCAGTATATTTATATGAATTCCGTTAGCTTATATTTAAGTATAAAGTCGATTTTTTTGTACATACGCATTTAGCAATCGTTATCGAAATGCTTCAAATCATTAGTTTAACATATTTAAGTTAATTAACCCTATTTATCTTCCTGAAGTGTACATCAAGCCTTAACGGAATAACGGCAGTGCATTTAGAAGAATTACGTAATCTTATATTTAGGTATAATCTTATATTTAGATATAAAGTTGATATATATATCGAAATGTTTCAAATCATTATTTTAACATATTAAAGTTAATAAACCTTCTTTAACGCACTGAAGTCTATAAAGCCTTAACGGTATAACTGCAGTGCATTTAGAAGAATTCCGTAATCTTATATTAAGGTATAAAGTCGATTTTCTTGTATTTACATATTTAGCAATCGATATCGAAATACTTCAACTCATTAGTTTAACATATTTAAGTTAATAAACTTTCTTCGAAAAACTGAAGTTGGCATAAAATCATGGCGGCATAACGGCAGTGCATGTAGAAGAATTCCGTTATCTTATATTTAAGTATAAAGTCGATTTTCTTGTATATACACATTTAGTAATCGATATCGAAATGCTTCAAATCATTAGTTTAACATACTTAAGTTAATTATCCTTATTTTTCTTACTGAAGTTTACATGAAGCCATAACGGTATAACGGCAGTGCATTTGGAAGAATTCCGTAATCTTATAATTAGGAATAAAGTCGATTTTTGTATATACACATTTAGCAATCGATATCGAGATGGTTCAACTCATTAGTTTAACATATTCAAGTTAATAAACTTTCTACAAAGAACTGAAGTTGGCATAAAATCATGGCGGCATAACGGCAGTGCAGTTAGAAGAATTCCATAATCTTATATTTAGGTATAAATTCGATTTTCTTGTATATACTCATTTAGCAATCGATATCGAAATGCTTCAAAATATTAGTTTAACATATTTAAGTTAATTAACCCTCTTTTCCATACTGAAGTCTACAAAAGCCTTAACGGCATAACGGCAATGCATGTAGAAGAATTCCGTTATCTTTTATTTAGGTATAAAGTCGATTTTCTTGTATATACATATTTGGCAAGCGATATCGAAATGCTTCAAATCATTAGGTTAACATATTTAAGTTAGTTAACCTTCTTTAACGTACTGCAGTTGATATAAAGCCATAACGGCAGTGCATTTGGAAGAATTCCGTAATCTTATATTTAGGTATGAAGTCGATTTTCTTTTATATACACATTTAGATATCCATATCGAAATGCTTGAAATCATTAGTTTATCATATTAAGTGAATAAACATTTTTTAGCTTACTGAAGTCTACATAAAGCCTAACGGCAGTGCATTTAGAAGAATTCCGTAATGTTATAATTTTATATTTAGGTATAAATTCGATTTTCTTGTATATACACATTTAGCAAGCGATATCGAAATGCTTCAAATCCTTAGTATGACATATTTAAGTTAATTAACCTTCTTTAACGTATTGAAGTTGATAAAGAGCCATGGCGGCATAACGACAGTACATTTGGAAGAATTCCTTAGCCATATATTTAGGTATAAAGTCGATTTTCTTGTATATATGCATTAAGCAATCGATATCGAAATGCTTCAAATAACTGGTTTAACATATTTAAGTTAATAAACCTTCTTTAACGAACTGAAGTTAATATAAAGCCATAACGGCATAACGGCAGTGCGTTTGGAAGAATTCCGTAGTCTTATGTTTAGGCATAAAGTCGATTTTCTTGTACATACACATTTTGCAATCGATATCGAAATGATTCAAATAACTGGTTTAGCATATTTAAGTTAATTAACCTTCTTTATCTTACTGAAGTTTACATAAAGCCATAACGGCATAACGGCAGTATATTTATATGAATTCCGTTATCTTATATTTAGGTATAAAGTCGATTTTGTTGTACATACACATTTAGCAATCGATATCGAAATGGTTCAAATCATTAGTTTAACACATATAAAATAATTAATCTTCTTTAACGTATTGAAGGTGATACAAAGCCACGGCGGCATAACGACAGTACGTTTGGAACAATTCCGTAATCTTATATTTAGGTATAAAGTCGATTTTCTTGTATATACACATTAAGCAATCGATATCGAAATGCTTCACGTCATTAGTTTAAAAGATTTAAGTTAATTAATCCTCTTTATCTTACTGAAGTCTACAAAAGCCTTTACGGCATAACGGCAGTGCATTTGGAAGAGTTCCGTAATCTTATATTTGGTATAAAGTCGATTTTGTTCAACATACACATTTAGCAATCGATATCGAAATGCTTCAAATCATTAGTTTGACATATTTAAGTTAACAAACCTTCTTTAACGAACTGAAGTTGACATAAAGCCATGGCGGATTAACGGCAGTGCATTTGGAAGAATTCCGTTATCCTATGTTTAAGTATAAAGTCGATTTTCTTGTATATACTCATTTAGCAATAGATATCGAAATGCTTCAAATCTTTAGTTTAACATGTTTAAGTTGAATTACCTTCTTTAGCCTACCGATGGTGACATGAAGCCATGGCGGCATAACGGCAGTGCATTTAGAAGAATTCCATAATCTTATATTTAGGTATAAAGTCGATTTTCTTGTATATACTC
>JAPZAG010001436.1:0-31627 GCA_027475135.1 Bactrocera correcta | reverse complement strand
AATCGATATCTAATGCTTCAAATCATTAGTTTAACATATTTAATTTAATTAACCTTTTTTAACGTATTGAAGTTGATATAAAGCCATGGTGGCATAACGACAGTACATTTAGAAGTATTCCGTAATATTATATTTAGGTATAAAGTCGATTTTCTTGTATATATGCATTAAGCAATCGATTTCGGAATGCTTCCAATAACTGGTGTAACATATCTAAGTTAATAAACCTTCTTTAACGAACTGAAGTTAACATAAAGCCATAACGGCAGTGCATTTAAAAGAGTTCCGTAAGCGTATATTTAGGTATAAAGTCGATTTTCTTGTATATACACATTTAGCAATCGATATCGAAATGCCTCAAATCATTAGTTTAACATATTTAAGTAAATTAACCTTCTTTAACATATTGAAGTTCATATAAAGCCATGGCGGCATAACGACAGTACATTTGGAAGAATTCCGTAATCTTATATTTAGGTATAAGGAAGATTTTCTTGTATATATGCACTTAGCAATCGATTTCGAAAATACTCAAATCATTAGTTTAGCATATTTAAGTTAATAAAGCTTCTTTAACGCACTGAAGTTAACACAAAGCCATGGCGGCATAACGGCAGTTCATGTAGAAGAATTTCGTAATCTTATATTTAGGTATAAAGTCGATTTTCTTCTATATACACATTTAGCAATCGATATCGAAATGCCTCAAATAATAAGATTATCATAATTAAGCTAATTAACCTTTTTTAACGTATTGAAGTTGGTATAAAGCCTGGTGGCATAACGACAGTACATTTGGAAGAATTCCGTAATCTTATATTTAGGAATAAAGTCGATTTTCTTGTATATATGCATTAAGCAATCGATATCGAAATGCTTCAAATAACTGGTTTAACATATTTAAGTTTATAAACCTTCTTAAGCTAACTGAAGTTAACATAAAACCATAACGAAATAACGGCAGTGCATTTGGAAGAATTCCGTAATCTTATATTTAGGTATAAAGTCGATTTTCTTGAATATATACATTTAGCAATCGAAATCGAATAGCTTCAAGGCATTAGTTTAACATATTTAAGTTAATTAACCCTCTTTATTTTACTGAAGTCTACAAACATCCTAACGGCATAACGGCAGTGCATGTAGATGAATTCCGTTATCATATATTTAGCTATAAAGTCGATTTTCTTGTACATACACATTTAGCAATCGATATCGAAATGCCTCAAATCATTAGCTTAACATATTTAATTTAATTAACCTTCTTTAACATATTGAAGTTCATATAAAGCCATGGCGGCATAACGACAGTACATTTTGAAGAATTCCGTAATCTTATATTTAGTTATAAAGTCGATTTTCTTGCATATATGCATTAAGCAATCGATTTCGAAATGCTTCTAATAACTGGTGTAACATGTCTAAGTTAATAAACCTTCTTTAACTAACTGAAGTTAACATAAAGCCATAAAAGTATAACGGCAGTGCATTTGGAAGAATTCCGTAATCTTATATTTAGGTATAAGGAAGATTTTCTTGTATATATGCACTTAGCAATCGATTTTGAAAATCTTCAAATCATTAGTTTAACATATTTAAGTTAATAAAGCTTCTTTAACGCACTGAAGTTAACACAAAGCCATGGCGGCATAACGGCAGTTCATGTAGAAGAATTCCGTGATCTTATATTTAGGTATAAAGTCGATTTTCTTCTATATACACATTTAGCAATCGATATCGAAATGCCTCAAATCATTAGTTTATCATATTTTAGTTAATCAACCTTTTTTAACGTATTGAAGTTGATATAAAGCCATGGTGGCATAACGACAGTACATTTGGAAGAATTCCGTAATCTTATATTTAGGTATAAAGTCGATTTTCCTGTATATATGCATTAAGCAATCGATATCGAAATGCTTTAAATAACTTGTGTAACATGTTTAAGTTAATAAACCTTCTTTAACTAACTGAAGTTAAAATAAAACCATAACAATATAACGGCAGTGCATTTGGAAGAATTCTGTAATCTTATATTTAGGTATAAAGTCGATTTTCTTGTACATACACATTTAGCAATCGATACCGAAATGCCTCAAATCATTAGTTTAACATATTTAAGTTAATTAACCTTCTTTAACATATTGAATTTCATATAAAGCCATGACGGCATAACGACAGTACATTTGGAAGAATTCCGTAAAGTTATATTTAGGTAAAAGGAAGATTTTCTTGTATATATGCACTTAGCAATCGATTTCGAAAATACTCAAATCATTAGTTTAGCATATTTAAGTTAATAAAGCTTCTTTAACGCACTGAAGTTAACACAAAGCCATGGCGGCATAACGGCAGTTCATGTAGAAGAATTTCGTAATCTTATATTTAGGTATAAAGTCGATTTTGTTGTATATATGCATTAAGCAATCGATATCGAAATGCTTCAAATAACTGGTTTAACATATTTAAGTTAATAAAACTTCTTTAACGTATTGAAGTTGGTATAAAGCCTGGTGGCATAACGACAGTACATTTGGAAGAATTCCGTAATCTTATATTTAGGAATAAAGTCGATTTTCTTTTATATATGCATTAAGCAATCGATATCGAAATGCTTCAAATAACTGGTTTAACATATTTAAGTTTATAAACCTTCTTAGTCTAACTGAAGTTAACATAAAACCATAACGAAATAACGACAGTGCATTTGGAAGAATTCCGTAATCTTATATTTAGGTATAAAGTCGATTTTCTTGAATATACACATTTAGCAATCGAAATCGAATAGCTTCAAGGCATTAGTTTAACATATTTAAGTTAATTAACCCTCTTTATTTTACTGAAGTCTACAAACATCCTAACGGCATAGCGGCAAAGCATTTAGAAGAATTACGTAATCTTATATTTAGGTATAAAGTCGATTTTGTTGTATATACTCATTTAGCAATCGATATAGAAATGCTTCAAATCATTAGTTTAACATATTTAAGTTAATTAACCCTCTTTATCTTTTTGAAGTCTACAAACGTTTTAACGGCATAACGGCAAAGCATTTAGAAGAATTACGTAATCTTATAATTAGGTATAAAGTCGATTTTGTTGTATATACACATTTAGCAATCGATATCGAAATGCTTCAAATCATTAGTTTAACATATTTAAGCTAATTAACCCTCTTTATCTTACTGAAGTCTACAAAAGTTTTAACGGCATAACGGCAAAGCATTTAGAAGAATTCCGTAATCTTATATTTAGGAATAAAGTCGATTTTGTTGTGTATATGCATTTAGCAATCGATTTCGAAAATCTTCAAATCATAAGTTTAACATATTTAAGCTAATTAACCCTCTTTATCTTACTGAAGTCTACAAACGCCTTAACGGCATAACGGCAGTGCATGTAGAAGAATTCCGTTATCATATATTTAGGTATAAAGTCGATTTTCTTGTACATACACATTTAGCAATCGATATCGAAATGCCTCAAATCATTAGTTTAACATATTTAAGTTAATTAACCCTCTTTATCTTACTGAAGTCTACAAACGCCTTAATCGCATAACGGCAAAGCATTTAGAAGAATTACGTAATATTATATTTAGGTATAAAGTCGATTTTCTTGTATATACTCATTTAGCAATCGATATAGAAATGCTTCAAATCATTAGTTTAAAATATTTAAGTTAATTAACCCTCTTTATCTTACTGAAGTCTACAAACGTTTTAACGGCATAACGGCAAAGCGTTTAGAAGAATTACGTAATCCTATATTTAGGTATAAAGTCGATTTTGTTGTATATACACATTTAGCAATCGATATCGAAATGCCTCAAATCATTAGTTTAACATATTTAAGTTAATTAACCCCCTTGATATTACTGAAGTCTACAAACGCCTTAACGGCATAACGGCAGTGCATGTAGAAGAATTCCGTTATCATATATTTAGCTATAAAGTCGATTTTCTTGTACATACACATTTAGCAATCGATATCGAAATGCCTCAAATCATTAGTTTAACATATTTAATTTAAATTTAAACCCCTCTTTATCTCACTGAAGTCTACAAACGCCTTAACGGCATAACGGCAAAGCATTTAGAAGAATTACGTTATCTTATATATAGGTATAAAGTCGATTTTCTTGTATATACTCATTTAGCAATCGATATAGAAATGCTTCAAATCATTAGTTTAACATATTTAAGTTAATTAACCCTCTTTATCTTACTGAAGTCTACAAACGTTTTAACGGCATAACGGCAAAGCATTTACAAGAATTACGTAATCCTTTATTTAGGTATAAAGTCGATTTTGTTGTATATACACATTTAGCAATCGATATCGAAATGCCTCAAATCATTAGTTTAACATATTTAAGTTAATTAACCCTCTTTATCTCACTGAAGTCTACAAGCGCCTTAACGGCATAAAGGCAAAGCATTTAGAAGAATTACGTTATCTTATATTTAGGTATAAAGTCGATTTTCTTGTATATATGCATTAAGCAATCGGTATCGAAATGCTTCAAGTAACTGGTTTAACATATTTAAGTTAATAAACCCTCTTTAACTAACTGAAGTTAACATAAAACCATAACGGTATAACGGCAGTTCATTTGGAAGAATTCCCTAACCTTATATTTAGGTATAAAGTCGATTTTCTTGTATATACACATTTGGCAATCGATATCGAAATGCCTCAAATCATTAGCTTAACATATTTAAGTTAATTAACCTTCTTTAACATATTGAAGTTCAAATAAAGCCATGGCGACATAACGACAGTACATTTTGAAGAATTACGTAATCTTATGTTTAGGTATAAAGTCGATTTTCTTGCATATATGCATTAAGCAATCGATTTCGAAATGCTTCTAATAACTGGTGTAACATGTTTAAGTTAATAAACCTTCTTTAACTAACTGAAGTTAACATAAAACCATAACAGTATAACGGCAGTGCATTTGGAAGAATTCCGTAATCTTATATTTAGGTATAAGGAAGATTTTCTTGTGTATACTCATTTAGCAATCGAAATCGAAATGCTTCAAATCATTAGTTTAACATATTTAAGATAATTAACCCTCTTTATCTTACTGAAGTCTACAAACGCTTTAACGGCATAACTGCATGTAGAAGGATTGCGTTATCATATATTTAGGTATAAAGTCGATTTTCTTGTACATAAACATTTAGCAATCGATATAGAAATGCCTCAAATCATTTGTTTAACATATTTAAGTTAATTAACCCCCTTTATCTTACTGAAGTCTACAAACGCCTTAACGGCATAACGGCAGTGCATGTAGAAGAATTCCGTTATCATATATTTAGGTATAAAGTCGATTTTCTTGAACATAAACATTTAGCAATCGATATCGAAATGCCTCAAATCATTAGTTTAACATATTTAAGTGAATTAACCCTCTTTATCTTACTGAAGTGTACAAACGCTTTAACGGCATAATGGGAAAGCATTTAGAAGAATTACGTAATCTTATATTTAGGTATAAAGTCGATTTTCTTGTATATACTCATTTAGCAATCGAAATCGAAATGCTTCAAATCATTAGTTTAACATATTTAAGATAATTAACCCTCTTTATCTTACTGAAGTCTACAAACGCTTTAACGGCATAACTGCATGTAGAAGGATTGCGTTATCATATATTTAGGTATAAAGTCGATTTTCTTGTACATACACATTTAGCAATCGATATCGAAATGCCTCAAATCATTAGTTTAACATATTTAAGTTAATTAACCCTCTTTATCTTACTGAAGTCTACAAGCGCTTTAATTGCATAACGGCAAAGCATTAAGAAGAATAACGTTATCTTATATTTAGGTATAAAGTCGATTTTCTTATATATACTCATTTAGCAATCGATATCGAAATGCCTCAAATCATTAGTTTAACATATTTAAGTTAATTAACCCTCTTTATCTTACTGAAGTCTACAAACGCCTTAACGGCATAACTGCATGTGGAAGAGTTCCGTTATCATATATTTAGGTATAAAGTCGATTTTCTTGTACATACACATTTAGCAATCGATATCGAAATGCCTCAAATCATTAGTTTAACATATTTAAGTTAATTAACCCTCTTTATCTTACTGAAGTCTACAAACGCCTTAATTGCATAACGGCAAAGCATTTAGAAGAATTACGTAATCTTATATATAGGTATAAAGTCGATTTTCTTGTATATATGCATTAAGCAATCGATATCGAAATGCTTCAAATAACTGGTTTAACATATTTAAGTTAATAAACCTTCTTTAACTAACTGGAGTTAACATAAAACTATAACGGTATAACGGCAGTGCATTTGGAAGAGTTCCGTAATCTTATATTTAGGTATAAAGTCGATTTTCGTGTATATATACATTTAGCAATCGATATCGAAATGCCTCAAATCATTAGTTTAACATATATAAGTTAATTAATCTTCTTTAACATATTGAAGTTCATATAAAGCCATGGCGGCATAACTACAGTACATTTGGAAGAACTCCGTAATCTTATATTTAGGTATAAAGTCGATTTTCTTGTATATATGCATTAAGCAATCGATTTCGAAATGCTTCCAATAACTGGTGTAACATATCTAAGTTAATAAACCTTCTTTAACGAACTGAAGTTAACATAAAGCCATAACGTCAGTGCATTTAAAAGAATTCCGTAAGCGTATATACCTAAATATATGGCGGCATAACGACAGTACATTTGGAAGAATTCCGTAATCTTATATTTAGGTATAAAGTCGATTTTCTTGTATATATGCATTAAGCAATCGATATCGAAATGCTTCAAATAACTGGTTTAACATATTTAAGTTAATAAACCTTCTTTAAATAACTGAAGTTAACATAAAACCATAACGGTATAACGGCAGTGCATTTGGAAGAATTCCGTAATCTTATATTTAGGTATAAAATCGATTTTCTTGTATATACACATTTAGCAATCGATATCGAAATGCTTCAAATCATTAGTTTAACATATTTAAGTGAATTAACCCCCTTTATCTTACTGAAGTCTACAAACGCCTTAACGGCATAACGGCAGTGCATGTAGAAGAATTCCGTTATCATATATTTAGGTATAAAGTCGATTTTCTTGTATATACACATTAAGCAATCGCTATCGAAATGCCTCAAATCATTATTTTAATATATTAAAGTTAATTAACCCTCTCTATCTTACTGAAGTCTACAAACGCCTTAACGGCATAACGGTAAAGCATTTAGAAGAATTCCGTAATCTTATATATAGGTATAAAGTCGATTTTCTTGTATATACTCATTTAGCAAACGAAATCGAAATGCTTCAAATCATTAGTTTAACATATTTAAGATAACAAACCTACTTTAACGCACTGAAGTCTACAAACGTTTTAACGGCATAACGGCAAAGCATTTAAAAGAATTTCGTAATCTTATATTTAGGTATAAAGTCATTTTTGTTGTATATACACATTTAGCAATCGATATCGAAATGCTTCAAATCATTAGTTTAACATACTTAAGCTAATTAACCCTCTCTATCTTACTGAAGTCTACAAACTCCTTAACGGGATAACGGCAAAGCATTTAGAAGAATTCCGTAATCTTATATTTAGGTATAAAGTCGATTTTGTTGTATATATGCATTTAGCAATCGATATCGAAATGCTTCAAATCATTAGTTTCACATATTTAAGTTAACAAACCTTCTTAAACGAACTGAAGTTAACATAAAGCCATAACGGCACAACGGCAGTGCATTTAGAAGAATTCCGTAAACTTATATTTAGGTAGAATGTCGATTTTCTTGTATATATGCATTAAGCAATCGATTTCGAAATGCTTCAAATAACTAGTGTAACTTATCTAAGTTAATAAACCTTCTTAAACGAACTGAATTTAACATAAAGCCATAACGGCATAACGGCAGTGCATTTGGAAGAATTACGTAATCTTATATTTAGGTATAAAGTCGAATTTGTTGTGTATATGCCTTTAGCAAACGATTTCGAAAATCTTCAAATCATAAGTTTAACATACAGTGCCGCACATAAGTATTGGCACAGCAATCATTTTGTGTTTTTCGGCTATTTTAAAAGCAGACTAATAGGTTTTTTAGTGTAAATATATTTTCCCTTGTTAAATCCATTCATTAACTACCACATACACTAATTTTTTTATAATAATTCATTTTTAATTATACTTTTTAATTCATATTCATAAAAAATAAGCAATTTCCGCGACACAAAAGTATTGGCACACTCAGTAAATTGTAAAGAAAAAAGACATTATGCAATTTAATTAATATTTGGTGGGTAGTCCATTTTGTTTGATTACAGCTTCCAGACGCCTTGGCATGGAATGTACTAGCTTTTGGGTTGTTTGCTGGGTTATTTTGTGCCATTCCTCTAACAAAGCCTGCTTCAACTCCATTTTGTTGCAAACTGCCCGCTTTCTCACCCGCCTTTCCAACTCCTCCCACAAATGCTCAATTGGGTTGAGGTCAGGAGATTGTGGTGGATGGGGCAAGACGTGTGCGGTGTTATAAGTTAACCACATTCTTACAATATGGGCCGAATGCTTCGGGTCATTGTCTTGCTGAAATGTGAATGAGCTTGGTAAATTTAGTTTTTGAGCACTTTTTTTCAAATTTTGCTTCAAAATATTTAAATAAACCGTTTTGTCCATAATGTCTTCTATAAATACCAGCTCACCCACACCTGCAGCAGCCATGCATCCCCACACCATCACACCACCACCACCGTATTTCCCTGTTGGAGCAAGATTTTGTTTTTCAAATTCAGTGTTTGGCTTTCTCCACACCGAAGTACGACCATCGCTCCGAAAGATATTGTACTTACTCTCGTCTGAGAAGAGTACTTGGTCCCAGAATGTGTTTGGTTTTGTGTTATACTCTTTTGCGTAGTCTAGGCGCTTCTTCTGGTTACGTGAAGATATCAATGGCTTCTTTCGAGCAACACGCGAATTATAGCCAGCCGAATGTAGTACTCTTCTAACGGTCATCGCATGAATATCTTTTCCAAATTCATTTTTCACCTCAGCAGCAATCTGCGTAGATGATATTTTCGGATCTTTTTTGACTTTTCGAACAATGTGCTGCTTTTCGCGATCGCTTAAAACCTGAGGACGACCGGTACGCTCAGCACTTTTTAAACATGATGCTCCTTTAAACCGCTTTATGATATTGCGAATTGTGAACCGGCTTCTGTCCATCATTTCACCTATTTCAGCATACGATTTGCCTTGGTTGTGCATATGTAAAATAATTTTTCGCTGAGATATAGTGGTTTCTTTTTGTTTTGAAGACATTTTTTTAAAAAAAATTTAACTTTTCACGTTATTGAACACAAACGAATTTCACAAAGCAAAAATGATTGACAATTTGAATAACTGATAATAAATGAAAAGAAAACCGTTGAATTCTCGGAAAAGGAGTGGCCAGATTGAGTATTTTTTAATTAACAGACCGGGTGTGCCAATACTTTTGTGTCGCGGAAATTGCTTATTTTTTATGAATATGAATTAAAAGGTATAATTAAAAATGAATTATTATAAAAAAATTAGTGTATGTGGTAGTTAATGAATGAATTTAACAAGGGAAAATATATTTACACTAAAAAACCTATTAGTCTGCTTTTAAAATAGCCGAAAAACACAAAATGATTGCTGTGCCAATACTTATGTGCGGCACTGTATTTAAGTTAATAAAGCTTCTTAAACGCACCGAAATTAACATAAAGCCATGGCGGCATAACGGCAGTGCATTTAGAAGAATTCCGTAAGCTTATATTTAGGTATAAAGTCGATTTTGTTGTATATACACATTTAGCAATCGATATCTAAATGCTTCAAATCATTAGTTTAACATATTTAAGTTAATTAACCTTTTTTAACGTATTGAAGTTTATATAAAGCCATGGTGGCATAACGACAGTACATTTGGAAGAATTCCGTAATCTTTTATTTAGGTATAAAGTCGATTTTCTTGTATATATGCATTAAGCAATCGATATCGAAATGCTTCAAATAACTGGTGTTTAACATATTCAAGTTAATTAACCTTCTTTATCTTACTGAAGTCTACAAACGCCTTAACGGCATAACGGCAAAGCATTTGGAAGAATTACGTAATCTTATATTTAGGTATAAAGTCGCTTTTCTAGTATATACTCAATCGAAATCGCAAAGCTTCAAATCATTAGTTTAACATATTTAAGTTAATTAACCCTCTTTATCTTACTGAAGTCTACAAACGTTTTAACGGCATAACGGCAAAGCATTTAGAAGAATTACGTAATCTTATATTTAGGTAAAAAGTCGATTTTCTTGTATATACACATTTAGCAATCGATATCGAAATGTTTCAAATCATTAGTTTAACATATTTAAATTAATTAACCCCCTTTATCTTACTGAAGTCTACAAACGCCTTAACGGCATAACGGCAGTACATGTAGAAGAATTCCGTTATCATATATTTAGGTATAAAGTCGATTTTCTTGTACATACACATTTAGCAATCGATATCGAAATGCCTCAAATCATTAGTTTAACATATTTAAGTTAATTAACCCTCTTTATCTCACTGAAGTCTACAAACGCCTTATATGCATAACGGCAAAGCATTTAGAAGAATTACGTAATCTTATATTTAGGTATAAAGTCGATTTTCTTGTACATACTCATTTAGCAATCGAAATCGAAATGCTTCAAATCATTAGTTTGACATATTTAAGATAATTAACCCTCTTTATCTTACTGAAGTCTACAAACGCCTTAACGGCATAACAGCAAAGCATTTAGAAGAATTACGTAATCTTATATTTAGGTATAAAGTCGCTTTTCTTGTATATATTCATTTAGCAATCGAAATCGAAATGTTTCAAATCATAAGTTTAACATATTTAAGTTAATTAACCCTCTTTATCTTACTGAAGTCTACAAACGTTTTAACGGCATAACGGCAAAGCATTTAGAAGAATTACGTAATCTTATATTTAGGTAAAAAGTCGATTTTGTTGTATATACACATTTAGCAATCGATATAGAAATGCTTCAAATCATTAGTTTAACATATTTAAGCTAATTAACCCTCCTTACCTTACTAAAGCCTACAAAAGCCTTAACGGTATAACGGCAGTGCATTTGGAAGAATTCCGTAATCTGATATTTAGGTATAAAGTCGATTTTCTTGTATATACTCATTTAGCAATCGATAACGAAATGCTTCTAATCATTAGTTTAACATATTTAAGTTAATAAACCTTCTTTAACGAACTGAAGTTGGCATAAAGCCATAACGGTATAACGGCAGTGCATTTGTGAGAATTTCGCAATATTATATTTAGGTATAAAGTCGATTTTGTTGTATAGTCACATTTAGCAATCGATATCGAAATGCCTCAAATCATTAGTTTAACATATTTTAGTTAATTAACCTTCTTTAACATATTGAAGTTTATATATAGCCATGGTGGTATAATGACAGTACATTTGGAAGAATTCCGTAATCTTATATTTAGGAATAAAGTCGATTTTCTTGTATATATGCATTAAGCAATCGATATCGAAAAGCTTCAAATAACTGATTTAACATATTTAAGTTAACAAACCTACTTTAACGCACTGAAGTTAACACAAATTTAGGTATAAAGTCGATTTTCTTGTATATACACATTTAGCAATCGATATCGAAATGCTTCAAATCATTAGTTAAACATATTAAGTTAATAAACATTTTTTAGCTTAATGAGGTCTACATAAAGCCTTAACGGTATAACGGCAGTGCATTTAGAAGAACTCCGTAATGTTATAATTTTATATTTAGGTATAAAGTCGATTTTGTTGTATTTACACATTTAGCAGTCGATATCGAAATGCTTCAAACCATTAGTTTAACATACTTAAAATAATTACCTTCTTTAAGGTATTGAAGTTGATACAAACCATGGCGGCATAACGGCAGTGCATGTAGAAGAATTCCTTAATCTTATATTAAGGTATAAAGTCGATGTTCTTGTACATACACATTTAGCAACCGATATCGAAATGCTTCAAATCATTAGTTTAACATATTAAATTTAATTAACCATCTTTAACGTATTGAAGGTGAAATAAAGCCTTAACGCCATAACGACAGTAATTTGGAAGAATTCCGTAATCTTATATTAAGGAATAAAGTCGATTTTCTGGTATATATGCATTTAGAAAGTTAATAAACCTTCTTAAACGAACTGAAGTTAACATAAAGCCATAACGGCATAACGGCAGTGCATTTGGAAGAATAACGTAATCTTATATTTAGGTATAAAGTCGAATTTGTTGTGTATATGCCTTTAGCAAACGATTTCGAAAATCTTCAAATCATAAGTTTAACATATTTAAGTTAATAAAGCTTCTTAAACGCACCGAAATTAACATAAAGCCATGGCGGCATAACGGCAGTGCATTTAGAAGAATTCCGTAAGCTTATATTTAGGTATAAAGTCGATTTTGTTGTATATACACATTTAGCAATCGATATCTAAATGCTTCAAATCATTAGTTTAACATATTTAAGTTAATTAACCTTTTTTAACGTATTGAAGTTGATATAAAGGCATGGTGGCATAACGACAGTACATTTGGAAGAATTCCGTAATCTTTTATTTAGGTATAAAGTCGATTTTCTTGTATATATGCATTAAGCAATCGATATCGAAATGCTTCAAATAACTGGTTTAACATATTTAAGTTAACAAACCTTCTTAAACGAACTGAAGTTAACGTAAAGCCATGGCGGCATAACGGCAGTGCATTTAGAAGAATTCCGTTATCATATATTTAGGTATAAAGTCGATTTTCTTGTACATACACATTTAGCAATCGATATCGAAATGCTTCAAATCATTAGTTTAACATATTTATGTTAATTAACCCTCTTTATCCTACTGAAGTCTACAAACGCCTTAACGGCATAACGGCAAAGCATTTGGAAGAATTACGTAATCTTATATTTAGGTATAAAGTCGCTTTTCTAGTATATACTCAATCGAAATCGCAAAGCTTCAAATCATTAGTTTAACATATTTAAGTTAATTAACCCTCTTTATCTTACTGAAGTCTACAAACGTTTTAACGGCATAACGGCAAAGCATTTAGAAGAATTACGTAATCTTTTATTTAGGTATAAAGTCGATTTTCTTGTATATACTCATTTAGCAATCGATATAGAAATGCTTCAAATCATTAGTTTAACATATTTAAGTTAATTAACCCTCTTTATCTTACTGAAGTCTACAAGCGTTTTAACGGCATAACGGCAAAGCATTTAGAAGAATTACGTAATCTTATATTTAGGTATAAAGTCGATTTTCTTGTATATACACATTTAGCAATCGATATCGAAATGTTTCAAATCATTAGTTTAACATATTTAAATTAATTAACCCCCTTTATCTTACTGAAGTCTACAAACGCCTTAACGGCATAACGGCAGTACATGTAGAAGAATTCCGTTATCATATATTTAGGTATAAAGTCGATTTTCTTGTACATACACATTTAGCAATCGATATCGAAATGCCTCAAATCATTAGTTTAACATATTTAAGTTAATTAACCCTCTTTATCTCACTGAAGTCTACAAACGCCTTATATGCATAACGGCAAAGCATGTAGAAGAATTACGTAATCTTATATTTAGGTATAAAGTCGATTTTCTTGTACATACTCATTTAGCAATCGAAATCGAAATGCTTCAAATCATTAGTTTGACATATTTAAGATAATTAACCCTCTTTATCTTACTGAAGTCTACAAACGCCTTAACGGCATAACAGCAAAGCATTTAGAAGAATTACGTAATCTTATATTTAGGTATAAAGTCGCTTTTCTTGTATATATTCATTTAGCAATCGAAATCGAAATGTTTCAAATCATAAGTTTAACATATTTAAGTTAATTAACCGTCTTTATCTTACTGAAGTCTACAAACGTTTTAACGGCATAACGGCAAAGCATTTACAAGAATTACGTAATCTTATATTTAGGTAAAAAGTCGATTTTGTTGTATATACACATTTAGCAATCGATATCGAAATGCTTCAAATCATTAGTTTAACATATTTAAGCTAATTAACCCTCCTTACCTTACTAAAGCCTACAAAAGCCTTAACGGTATAACGGCAGTGCATTTGGAAGAATTCCGTAATCTGATATTTAGTTATAAAGTCGATTTTCTTGTATATACTCATTTAGCAATCGAAATCGAAATGCTTCAAATCATTAGTTTAACATATTTAAGTTAATAAACCTTCTTTAACGAACTGAAGTTGGCATAAAGCCATAACGGTATAACGGCAGTGCATTTGTGAGAATTTCGCAATATTATATTTAGGTATAAAGTCGATTTTGTTGTATATTCACATTTAGCAATCGATATCGAAATGCCTCAAATCATTAGTTTAACATATTTTAGTTAATTAACCTTCTTTAACATATTGAAGTTGATATATAGCCATGGTGGTATAATGACAGTACATTTGGAAGAATTCCGAAATCTTATATTTAGGAATAAAGTCGATTTTCTTGTATATATGCATTAAGCAATCGATATCGAAATGCTTCAAATAACTGATTTAACATATTTAAGTTAACAAACCTACTTTAACGCACTAAAGTTAACACAAAGCCATGGCGGCATAACGGCTTATATTTAGGTTTAAATTCGATTTTTTTGGATATGCACATTTAGCAATCGATATCGAAATGCTTCAAATCATTAGTTAAACATATTAAGTTAATAAACATTTTTTAGCTTAATGAGGTCTACATAAAGCCTTAACGGTATAACGGCAGTGCATTTAGAAGAACTCCGTAATGTTATAATTTTATATTTAGGTATAAAGTCGATTTTGTTGTATTTACACATTTAGCAGTCGATATCGAAATGCTTCAAACCATTAGTTTAACATACTTAAAATAATTACCTTCTTTAAGGTATTGAAGTTCATACAAACCATGGCGGCATAACGGCAGTGCATGTAGAAGAATTCCCTAATCTTATATTTAGGTATAAAGTCGATGTTCTTGTACATACACATTTAGCAACCGATATCGAAATGCTTCAAATCATTAGTTTAAAAAATTAAATTTAATTAACCATCTTTAACGTATTGAAGGTGAAATAAAGCCTTAACGCCATAACGACAGTAATTTGGAAGAATTCCGTAATCTTATTTTAAAGGGTATAAAGTCGATTTTCTGGTATATATGCATTTAGAAATCGATATCGAAATGCTTCAAATCATTAGTTTAACATATTTAAGTTAATTAACCATCTTTAACGTATTGAAGGTGAAATAAAGCCATGGCGCCAAAACGACAGAAATTTTGGGAAAAATTCCGAAATCTTATACATATTTAGGTATAAAGTCGATTTTCTTGTATATATGCATTTAGAGATCGATATCGAAATGCTTCAAATCATAAGTTTAACATTTTTAAGTTAACAAACCTACTTTAACGAACTGAAGTTGACATAAAGCCATGGCGGAATAACGGCAGTGCATTTGGAAGAATTCCGTAATCTTATATTTAGGTATGAAGTCGATTTTCTTGTACATATGCATCTAGCAATCGATTTTGAAATGCTTCAAATCATTAGTTTAACATATTTAGGTTAAAAAACCTACTTTAACGCACAAAGTTTACACAAAGCCATGGCGGGATAACATCTTATATTTAGGTATAAATTCGATTTTTTTGTATATACACATTTAGCATCGATATCGAAATGCTTCAAATCATTAGTTTAACATATTAAGTTAATAAACTTTTTTTAGCTTAATGAGGTCTACATAAAGCCTTAACGGTATAACGGCAGTGCATTTAGAAGAACTTCGTAATGTTATAATTTTATATTTAGGTATAAAGTCGATTTTCTTGTATATACACGTTTAGCAATCCATATCGAAATGCTTCAAATCATTAGTTTAACATATTTAAAATAATTAAACTTCTTTAACGTATTGAAGTTGATACAAACCTTGGCGGCATAACGACAGTACCTTTGGAAGAATTTCGTAAACTTATATCTGGGTATAAAGTCGATTTTCTTGTATATACACATTTAGCAATCGATATCGAAATGCTTCAAATCATTAGTTTAACATATTAAAGTTAATTAACCATCTTAAACGTATTGAAGGTGAAATAAAGCCATGGCGCCATAACGACAGTAATTTGGAAGAATTCCGTAATCTTATATTTAGGTATAAGTCGATTTTCTTGTATATATGCATTTAGATATCGATATCGAAATTCTTCAAATCATAAGGTGAAATAAAGCCATGGCGCCATAACGACAGTAATTTGAAGAATTCCGTAATCTTATATTTAGGTATAAAGTCGATTTTCTTATATATATGCATTTAGAAATCGATATCGAAATGCATCAAATCATTAGTTTAACATACTTAAGTTAATTAACCATCTTTAACGTATTGAAGGTGAAATAAAGCCATTGCGCCATAACGACAGTAATTTAGAAGAATTCCGTAATCTTATATTTAGGTATAAAGTCGATTAAGCAATCGATATCGAAATGCTTCAAATAACTGGTTTCACATATTTAAGTTATTAAACCTTCTTTAACGCACTGACGTTAACACAAAGCCATGGCGGCATAACGGCAGTGCACGTAGAAGAATTCCGTAATCTTATATTTAGGTATAAAGCCGATTTTTTTGTATATACACATTTAGCAATCGATATCGAAATGCTTCAAATCATAGTTTAACAAATCTAAGTTAATTAACCTTCTTTAACGTATTGAAGTTGATATAAAGCCATGGCGGCATAACGACAATACATTTGGAAGAGTTGCGTAATCTTATATTTAGGTATAAAGTCGATTTTGTTGTATATACTCATTTAGCAATCGATATCGAAATGCTTCAAATCATTAGTTTAACATATTTAAGTTAACAAACCTACTTTAACGCACTGAAGTTAACACAAAGCCATGGCGGCATAACGGCAGTGCATGTAGAAGAATTCCGTAATCTTATATTTAGGTATAAATTCAATTTTTTGTATATACACATTTAGCAACCGATATCGAAATGCTTCAAATCATTAGTTTAACAAATTTAAGTTAATAAAATTCTTTAACGTATTGAAGTTGGCTTAAAGCCATGGCGGCATAACGACAGTACAATTTGGAAGAATTCCGTAATCCTTATATTTAGGTATAAAGTCGATTTTGTTGTATATATGCATTTAGCAATCGATTTCGAAAATCTTCAAATCATTAGCTTAACATATTTAAGTTAATTAACATTCTTTAACGTATTGAAGGTGATATAAAGCCATGGCGACATAACGACAGTACATTTGGAAGAATTCCGTAATCTTATATTTAGGTATAAAGTCGATTTTCTTGTATATACACATTAAGCAATCGATATCGAAATGCTTCAAATCAGTACTTTAACATATTAAAGTTAATTAACCATCTTTAACATATTGAAGGTGAAATAAAGCCATGGCGGCATAACGACAGTACATTTGGAAGAAGTCCGTAATCTTATATTTAGGTATAAATTCGATTTTGTTGTATATACACATTTAGCAATTGATATCGATATACTTCAACTCATTAGTTTAACATATAGACCTTCTTTAACGTATTGACGTTGATATAAAGCCATGGCGGCATAACGGCAGTGCATGTAGAAGAATTCCGATATCTTATATTTAGGTATAAAGTCGATTTTTTTGTATATACACATTTAGCAATCGATATCGAAATGCTTCAAATCATTAGCTTAACATATTAAGTTAATAGACATTTTTTAGCTTAATGAGGTCTACATAGAGCCTTAACGGTATAACGGCAGTGCATTTAGAAGAACTCCGTAATGTTATAATTTTATATTTAGGTATAAAGTCGATTTTGTTGTATTTACACATTTAGCAGTCGATATCGAAATGCTTCAAACCATTAGTTTAACATATTTAAAATAATTAACCTTTTTTAACGTATTGAAGTTGATACAAACCATGGCGACATAAAGACAGTACATTTGGAAGAATTCCGTAATCTTATATTTAGGTATAAAGTCGATTTTCTTGTATATACACATTAAGCAATCGATATCGAAATGCTTCAAATCATTAGTTTAACATATTAAAGTTAATTAACCATCTTTAACATATTGAAGGTGAAATAAAGCCATGGCGCCATAACGACAGTAATTTGGAAGAATTCCGTAATCTTTTATTTAGGTACATAGTCGATTTCCTTGTATATTCACATTTAGCAATCGATATCGAAATGCTTCAAATAACAGGTTTAGCATATTTAGGTTAATTTACATTCTTTATCTTACTGAAGTTTACATTAAGCCATAGCGGAATAACGGCAGTATATTTGGGTGAATTCCGTAATCTTTTATTTAGGTATAAAATCGATTTTCCTGTATATACACATTTAGCAATCGATATAGAAATGCTTTACCTCATTAGTTTAACATATTTAAGTTAATAAACCTTCTTTAACGATCTGAAGTGGGCATATAGCCATGGAGGCATAATGGCAGTGCATGTAGAAGAATTCCATAATCTTATATTTAGGTATAAAGTCGATTTTCTTGTCTATACATATTTAGCTATCGATATCGAAATGCTTCAAATCATTAGTTTAACATATTAAGTTAATAAACATGTTTTAGCTTACTGAAGTCTACATAAAGCCTTAACGGTATAACGGCAAAGCATTTAGAAGAATTCCGTAATGTTATAATTTTATATTTAGGTGTAAAGTCGATTTTCTTGCATTTACACATTTAGCAGTCGATATCAAAATGCTTCAAATCATTAGTTTAACATATTTAAGTTAATTAACCTTCTTTATCTTACTGAAGTTTACATAAAGCCATAACGGCAGTATATTTATATGAATTCCGTTATCTTATATTTAGGTATAAAGTCAATTTTGTTGCACATACACATTTAGCAATCGATATCGAAATGCTTCAAATCATTAGTTTAACATATTTAAGTTAATTAACCTTCTTTAACTAACGGATGTTGGCATAAAATCATGGCGGCATAACGGCAGTGCATTTAGAAGAATTCTGTAATCTTATATTTAGGTATAAACTCGATTTTCTTGTATATACACATTTAGCAATCGATAACGAAATGCTTCAAATCATTAGTTAACATATTTAAGTTAATTAGCCTTCTTTAACGTAATGAAGGTGACATAAAGACATGGCGGCATAACGACAGTACATTTGGAAGAATTCCGTAATCTTATGTTTAGGTATAAATTCGATTTTCTTGTACATACACATTAAGCAAGCGATATCAAAATGCTTCAAATCATTAGTTTAACAAATTTAAGTTAATTAACCTTCTTTAACGTATTGAAGTTGATATAAAGCCATGGCGGCATAACGACAGTACATTTGGAAGAATTCCGTAGTCTTATATTTAGGTATAAAGTCGATTTTCTTTTATATATGCATTAAGCAATCGATATCGAAATGCTTCAAATCATTAGTTTAAAATATTTAATTTAATTGACCTTATTTTTCTTACTGAAGTTGATATAAAGCCATAACGGTATAACGGCAGTGCATTTGGAAGAATTCCGTAATCTTATATTTAGGTATAAAGTCGATTTTGTTGTACATACGCATTTAGCAATCGATATCGAAATGCTTCAAATCATTAGTTTAACATATTTAAGTTAATAAACCTTCTTTAACGAACTGAAGTTAACATAAAGCCATAACGGTATAACGGCAGTGCATTTGGAAGAATTCCGTATACTTATATTTAGGTATAATGTCGATTTTGTTGTATTTGCACATTTAGCAATCGATATCGAGATGCTTCAAATCATTAGTTTAAAATATTTAAGTTAATTGACCTTATTTTTCTTACTGAAGTTGATATAAAGCCATAACAGTATAACGGCAGTGCATTTGGAAGAATTCCGTAATCTTATATTAAGGCATAAAGTCGATTTTGTTGTACATACGCATTTAGCAATCGATATCGAAATGCTTCAAATCATTAGTTTAACATATTTAAGTTAATAAACCTTCTTTAACGATATGAAGTTGATATAAAGCCATGGCGGCATAACGGCAGTGCATTTAGAAGAATTCCGTAATCTTATATTTAGGTATAAAGTCGATTTTGTTGTATATACACATTAGCATTCGATACCGAGATGGTTCAACTCATTAGTTTAACATATTTAAGTTAATTAACCTTATTTTTCTTACTGAAGTGTACATAAAGCCATAACGGTATAACGGCAGTGCATTTGGAAGAACTCCGTAATCTTATATTTAGGTATAAAGTCGATTTTCTTGTATTTAAACATTTAACAATATATATCGAAATGCTTCAAATAACGGGTTTAGCATATTTAAGTTAATTAACCTTCTTTATCTTACTGAAGTTTACATAAAGCCATAACGGCATAACGGCAGTATATTTATATGAATTCCGTTATCTTATATTTAGGTATAAAGTCGATTTTGTTGTACATACGCATTCAACACTCGATATCGAAATGCTTCAAATCATTAGTTTAACATATTTAAGTTAATTAACCTTCTTTAACGTATTGAAGTTGATATAAAGCCATGGCGGCATAACGACAGTACATTTAGAAGAATTCCGTAGTCTTATATTTAGGTATAAAGTCGATTTTCTGGTATATATGCATTAAGCAATCGATGTCGAAATGCTTCAAATAACTGGTTTAACATATTTAAGTTAATAAAACTTCTTTAGCGAACTGAAGTTGGCTTAAGGCCATGGCGGCATAACGGCAGTGCATTTAGAAGAATTCCGTAATCTTATATTTAGGTATAAAGTCGATTTTCTTGTATATACACATTTAGCTATCGATATCGAATTGCTTCAAATCATTAGTTTAACATATTTAAGTTAATTAACCTTCTTTAACGTATTGAAGTTGATATAAAGCCATGGCGGCATAACGACAGTACATTTGGAAAAGTTCCGTAGCCTTATATTTATGTAAAAAGTCGATTTTCTTGTATATACACATTTAGCGATCGATATCGAGATGCTTCAACTCATTAGTTTAACATATTTATGTTAATAAACCTTCTTTAACGATCTGAAGTTGGGATATAGCCATGGCGGCATAACGGCAGTGCATTTAGAAGAATTCCTTTATCTTATATTTAGGTATAAATTCGGTTTTCTTGTATATACACATCTAGCTATCGATATCGAAATGCTTCAAATCATTAGTTTAACATATCAAGTTAATAGACGCTTTTTAGCTTATCTACATAAAGCCTTAACGGTATAACGGCAGTGCATTTAGAAGAATTCCGTAATGTTATAATTTTATATTTAGGTATAAAGTCAATTTTCTTGTATTTACACATTTAGCAATCGATATCGAAATGCATCAAATAACTTCTTGTATACACATTTAGCAATCGATATCGAAATGCCTCAAATCGTTAGTTTAACATATTTAAGTTAATTAACCCTCTTTATCTTACTGAAGTCTACAAACGGCATAACGGCAAAGCATTTAGAAGATTTACGTAATCTTATATTTAGGTATAAAGTCGATTTTCTTGTATATACGCATTTAGCAATCGATATCGAAATGCTTCAAATCATTAGTTTAACATATTTAAGTTAATTAACCATCTTTATCTTACTGAAGTCTACAAACGCCTTAACGGCATAACGGCAGTGCATGTAGAAGAATTCCGTTATCATATATTTGGGTATAAAGTCGATTTTCTTGTATATACACATTTAGCAATCGATATCGAAATGCCTCAAATCATTAGTTTAACATATTTAAGTTAATTAACCCACTCTATCTTACTGAAGTCTACAAACGCCTTAACGGCATAACTGCAAAGCATTTAGAAGAATTCCGTAATCTTATGCTTAGGTTTAAAGTCCATTTTCTTGTATATACTCATTTAGCAATCGAAATCGAAATGCTTCAAATCATTAGTTTAACATAGTTAAGTTAATAAAGCTTCTGTAACGCACTGAAGTTAACACAAAGCCATGGCGGCATAACGGCAGTTCATGTAGAAGAATTCCGTAATCTTATATTTAGGTATAAAGTCGATTTTCTTCTATATACACATTTAGCAATCGATATCGAAATGCCTCAAATCATTAGTTTATCATAATTTAGTTAATTAACCCACTCTATCTTACTGAAGTCTACAAACGCCTTAACGGCATAACTGCAAAGCATTTAGAAGAATTCCGTAATCTTATGCTTAGGTTTAAAGTCCATTTTCTTGTATATACTCATTTAGCAATCGAAATCGAAATGCTTCAAATCATTAGTTTAACATATTTAAGTTAATAAAGCTTCTGTAACGCTCTGAAGTTAACACAAAGCCATGACGGCATAACGGCAGTGCATGTAGAAGAATTCCGTTATCATATATTTAAGTATAAAGTCGATTTTCTTGTATATACTCATTTAGCAATCGATATCGAAATGCTTCAAATAACTAGTGCAACATATCTAAGTTAATAAACCTTCTTAAACGAACTGAAGTTAACATAAAGCCATAACGGCATAACGGCAATGCATTTGGAAGAATTCCGTAATCTTATATTTAGGTATAAAGTCGATTTTGTTGTGTATATGCATTTAGCAATCGGTTTCGAAAACTTTCAAATCATAAGTTTAACATATTTGAGTTAATAAAGCTTCTTTAACGCAACGAAGTTAACAGAAAGCCATGGCGGCATAACGGCAGTGCATTTAGAAGAATTCCGTAAGCTTATATTTAGGTATAAAGTCGATTTTGTTGTAAATACACATTTAGCAATCGATATCTAATGCTTCAAATCATTAGTTTAACATATTTAATTTAATTAACCTTTTTTAACGTATTGAAGTTGATATAAAGCCATGGTGGCATAACGACAGTACATTTAGAAGTATTCCGTAATATTATATTTAGGTATAAAGTCGATTTTCTTGTATATATGCATTAAGCAATCGATTTCGGAATGCTTTCAATAACTGGTGTAACATATCTAAGTTAATAAACCTTCTTTAGCGAACTGAAGTTAACATAAAGCCATAACGGCAGTGCATTTAAAAGAGTTCCGTAAGCGTATATTTAGGTATAAAGTCGATTTTGTTGTATATACACATTTAGCAATCGATATCGAAATGCCTCAAATCATTAGTTTAACATATTTAAGTAAATTAACCTTCTTTAACATATTGAAGTTCATATAAAGCCATGGCGGCATAACGACAATACATTTGGAAGAATTACGTAATCTTATATTTAGGTATAAGGAAGATTTTCTTGTATATATGCACTTAGCAATCGATTTCGAAAATACTCAAATCATTAGTTTAGCATATTTAAGTTAATAAAGCTTCTTTAACGCACTGAAGTTAACACAAAGCCATGGCGGCATAACGGCAGTTCATGTAGAAGAATTTCGTAATCTTATATTTAGGTATAAAGTCGATTTTCTTCTATATACACATTTAGCAATCGATATCGAAATGCCTCAAATAATAAGATTATCATAATTAAGCTAATTAACCTTTTTTAACGTATTTAAGTTGGTATAAAGCCTGGTGGCATAACGACAGTACATTTGGAAGAATTCCGTAATCTTATATTTAGGAATAAAGTCGATTTTCTTGTTTATATGCATTAAGCAATCGATATCGAAATGCTTCAGATAACTGGTTTAACATATTTAAGTTTATAAACCTTCTTAAGCTAACTGAAGTTAACATAAAACCATAACGAAATAACGGCAGTGCATTTGGAAGAATGCCGTAATCTTATATTTAAGTATAAAGTCGATTTTCTTGAATATACACATTTAGTAATCGAAATCGAATAGCTTCAAGGCATTAGTTTAACATATTTAAGTTAATTAACCCTCTTTATTTTACTGAAGTCTACAAACATCCTAACGGCATAACGGCAAAGCATTTAGAAGAATTACGTAATCTTATAATTAGGTATAAAGTCGATTTTGTTGTATATACACATCTAGCAATCGATATCGAAATGCTTCAAATCATTAGTTTAACATATTTAAGCTAATTAACCCTCTTTATCTTACTGAAGTCTACAAACGTTTTAACGGCATAGTGCAAAGCATTTAGAAGAATTCCGTAATCTTATATTTAGGTATAAAGTCGATTTTGTTGTGTATATGCATTTAGCAATCGATTTCGAAAATCTTCAAATCATAAGTTTAACATATTTAAGCTAATTAACCCTCTTTATCTTACTGAAGTCTACAAACGCCTTAACGGCATAACGGCAGTGCATTTAGAAGAATTCCGTATTGTTATAATTTTATATTTAGGTATAAAGTCGATTTTCTTGTACATACGCATTTAGCAATCGATATCGAAATGCTTCAAAATCATTAGTTTAACATATTTAAGTTAATTAACCCTCTTTATATTACTGAAGTCTACAAACGCCTTATTCGCATAACGGCAAAGCATTTAGAAGAATTACATTATCTTATATTTAGGTATAAAGTCGATTTTCTTGTATATACTCATTTAGCAATCGATATAAAAATGCTTCAAATCATTAGTTTAACATATTTAAGTTAATTAACCCTCTTTATATTACTGAAGTCTACAAACGTTTTAACGGCATAATGGCAAAGCATTTAGAAGAATTACGTAATCCTATATTTAAGTATAAAGTCGATTTTGTTGTATATACACATTTAGCAATCGATATCGAAATGCCTCAAATCATTAGTTTAACATATTTAAGTTAATTAACCCCCTTTATATTACTGAAGTCTACAAACGCCTTAACGACATAACGGCAGTGCATGTAGAAGAATTCCGTTATCATATATTTAGCTATAAAGTCGATTTTCTTGTACATACGCATTTAGCCATCGATATCGAAATGCCTCAAATCATTAGTTTAACATATTTAAGTTAATTAACCCTCTTTATCTCACTGAAGTCTACAAACGCCTTAACGGCATAACGGCAAAGCATTTAGAAGAATTACATTATCTTATATTTAGGTATAAAGTCGATTTTCTTGTATATACTCATTTAGCAATCGATACAGAAATGCTTCAAATCATTAGTTTAACATATTTAAGTTAATTAACCCTCTTTATCTTACTGAAGTCTACAAACGTTTTAACGGCATAACGGCAAAGCATTTACAAGAATTACGTAATCCTATATTTAGGTATAAAGTCGATTTTGTTGTATATACACATTTAGCAATCGATATCGAAATGCCTCAAATCATTAGTTTAACATATTTAAGTTAATTAACCCTCTTTATCTCACTGAAGTCTACAAACGCCTTAACGGCATAAAGGCAAAGCATTTAGAAGAATTACGTTATCTTATATTTAGGTATAAAGTCGATTTTCTTGTATATATGCATTAAGCAATCGGTATCGAAATGCTTCAAATAACTGGTTTAACATATTTAAGTTAATAAACCCTCTTTAACTAACTGAAGTTAACATAAAACCATAACGGTATAACGGCAGTGCATTTGGAAGAATTCCGTAACCTTATATTTAGGTATAAAGTCGATTTCCTTGAATATACACATTTGGCAATCGATATCGAAATGCCTCAAATCATTAGCTTAACATATTTAAGTTAATTAACCTTTTTTAACATATTGAAGTTCATATAAAGCCATGGCGGCATAACGACAGTACATTTTGAAGAATTCCGTAATCTTATATTTAGGTATAAAGTCGATTTTCTTGCATATATGCATTAAGCAATCGATTTCGAAATGCTTCTAATAACTGGTGTAACATGTTTAAGTTAATAAACCTTTTTTAACTAACTGAAGTTAACATAAAGCCATAACAGTATAACGGCAGTGCATTTGGAAGAATTCCGTAATCTTATATTTAGGTATTAGGAAGATTTTCTTGTATATATGCACTTAGCAATCGATTTTGAAAATCTACAAATCATTAGTTTAACATATTTAAGTTAATAAAGCTTCTTTAACGCACTGAAGTTAACACAAAGCCATGGCGGCATAACGGCAGTTCATGTAGAAGAATTCCGTAATCTTATATTTAGGTATAAAGTCGACTTTCTTCTATATACACATTTAGCAATCGATATCGAAATGCCTCAAATCATTAGTTTATCATAATTTAGTTAATTAACCCCCTTTATCTTACTGAAGTCTACAAACGCCTTAACGGCATAACGGCAGTGCATGTAGAAGAATTCCGTTATCATATATTTAGGTATAAAGTCGATTTTCTTGTATATACACATTTAGCAATCGATATCGAAATGCCTCAAATCATTAGTTTAATATATTTGAGTTAATTAACCCACTCTATCTTACTGAAGTCTACAAACGTTTTAACGGCATAACGGCAAAGCATTTACAAGAATTACGTAATCCTATATTTAGGTATAAAGTCGATTTTGTTGTATATACACATTTAGCAATCGATATCGAAATGCCTCAAATCATTAGTTTAACATATTTAAGTTAATTAACCTTCTTTAACATATTGAAGTTCATATAAAGCCATGGCGGCATAACGACAGTACATTTGGAAGAATTCCGTAATCTTATATTTAGGTATAAAGTCGATTTTCTTCTATATACACATTTAGCAATCGATATCGAAAAGCCTCAAATCATTAGTTTATCATAATTTGGTTAATTAACCCCCTTTATCTTACTGAAGTCTACAAACGCCTTAACGGCATAACGGCAGTGCATGTAGAAGAATTCCGTTATCATATATTTGGGTATAAAGTCGATTTTCTTGTATATACACATTTAGCAATCGATATCGAAATGCCTCAAATCAGTAGTTTAATATATTTGAGTTAATTAACCCACTCTCTCTTACTGAAGTCTACAAACGCCTTAACGGCATAACGGCAAAGCATTTAGAAGAATTCAGTAATCTTATACTTAGGTATAAAGTCCATTTTCTTGTATATACTCATTAAGCAATCGAAATCGAAATGCTTCAAATCATTAGTTTAACATATTTAAGTTAACAAACCTACTTTAGCGCACTGAAGTTAACACAAAGCCATGGCGGCATAACGGCAGTGCATGTAGAAGAATTCTGTTATCATATATTTAGGTATAAAGTCGATTTTCTTGTATATATGCATTAAGCAATCGACATCGAAATGCTTCAAATAACTGGTTTAACATATTTAAGTTAACAAATCTTCTTAAACGAACTGAAGTTAACGTAAAGCCATGGCGGCATAACGACAGTATATTTTGAAGAATTCCGTAATCTTATATTTAGGTATAAAGTCGATTTTCTTGCATATATGCATTAAGCAATCGATTTCGAAATGCTTCTAATAACTGGTGTAACATGTTTAAGTTAATAAACCTTCTTAAACGAACTGAAGATAACATAAAGCCATGGTGGCATAACGACAGTACATTTGGAAGAATTCCGTAATCTTTTATTTAGGTATAAAGTCGATTTTCTTGTATATATGCATTAAGCAATCGATATCGAAATGCTTCAAATAACTGGTTTAACATATTTAAGTTAACAAACCTTCTTAAACGAACTGAAGTTAACGTAAAGCCATGGCGGCATAACGGCAGTGCATTTAGAAGAATTCCGTAAACTTATATTTAGGTAGAAAGTCGATTTTCTTGTATATATGCATTTAGCAATCGATATCGAAATGCTTCAAATCATTAGTTTAACATACTTAAGCTAATTAACCCTCTCTATCTTACTGAAGTCTACAAACTCCTTAACGGGATAACGGCAAAGCATTTAGAAGAATTCCGTAATCTTATATTTAGGTATAAAGTCGATTTTGTTGTATATACGCATTTAGCAATCGATATCGAAATGCTTCAAATAACTAGTGTAACTTATCTAAGTTAATAAACCTTCTTAAACGAACTGAAGTTAACATAAAGCCATAACGGCATAACGGCAGTGCATTTAGAAGAATTCCGTAAACTTTTATTTAGGTACAAAGTCGATTTTCTTGTATATATGCATTAAGCGATCGATTTCCAAATGCTTCGAATAACTAGTGTAACTTATCTAAGTTAATAAAGCTTCTTAAACGCACCGAAGTTAACATAAAGCCATGGCGGCATAACGGCAGTGCATTTAGAAGAATTACGTAATCTTATATTTAGGTATAAAGTCGATTTTCTTGTGTATACACATTTAGCAATCGATATCGAAATGCTTCAAATCATTAGTTTAACATATTTAAATTAATTAACCCCCTTTATCTTACTGAAGTCTACAAACGCCTTAACGGCATAACGGCAGTACATGTAGAAGAATTCCGTTATCATATATTTAGGTATAAAGTCGATTTTCTTGTACATACACATTTAGCAATCGATATCGAAATGCCTCAAATCATTAGTTTAACATATTTAAGTTAATTAACCCTCTTTATCTTACTGAAGTCTACAAACGCCTTATATGCATAACGGCAAAGCATTTAGAAGAATTACGTAATCTTATATTTAGGTATAAAGTCGATTTTCTTGTACATACTCATTTAGCAATCGAAATCGAAATGCTTCAAATCATTAGTTTAACATATTTAAGATAATTAACCCTCTTTATCTTACTGAAGTCTAGAAACGCCTTAACGGCATAACAGCAAAGCATTTAGAAGAATTACGTAATCTTATATTTAGGTATAAAGTCGCTTTTCTTGTATATATTCATTTAGCAATCGAAATCGTAATGCTTCAAATCATTTGTTTAACATATTTAAGTTAATTAACCCTCTTTATCTTACTGAAGTCTACAAACGTTTTAACGGCATAACGGCAAAGCATTTAGAAGAATTACGTAATCTTATATTTAGGTAAAAAGTCGATTTTGTTGTATATACACATTTAGCAATCGATATCGAAATGCTTCAAATCATTTGTTTAGCATATTAAAGCTAATTAACCCTCCTTACCTTACTAAAGTCTACAAAAGCCTTAACGGTATAACGGCAGTGCATTTGGAAGAATTCCGTAATCTTATATTTAGGTATAAAGTCGATTTTCTTGTATATACTCATTTAGCAATCGATAACGAAATGCTTCAAATCATTAGTTTAACATATTTAAGTTAATAAACCTTCTTTAACGAACTGAAGTTGGCATAAAGCCATAACGGTATAACGGCAGTGCATTTGTGAGAATTTCGCAATCTTATATTTAGGTATAAAGTCGATTTTGTTGTATATTCACATTTAGCAATCGATATCGAAATGCCTCAAATCATTAGTTTAACATATTTTAGTTAATTAACCTTCTTTAACATATTGAAGTTGATATATAGCCATGGCGGTATAACGACAGTACATTTGGAAGAATTCCGTAATCTTATATTTAGGTATAAAGTCGATTTTCTTGTATATATGCATTAAGCAATCGATTTCGAAATGCTTCAATTAATTGGTGTAACATATCTAAGTTAATAAACTTTCTTTAACGAACTGATGTTAACATAAAGCCATAACGGCATAACGGCAGTACATTTGCAAGAATTCCGTAATCTTATATTTAGGTATAAAGTCGATTTTCTTGTATATATGCAATCGATTTCGAAAATCTTCAAATCATTAGTTTAACATATTTAAGTTAATAAACCTTTTTTAACTAACAGAAGTTAACATAAAGCCATAACTGCATAACGGCAGTGCATTTAGAAGAATTCCGTAAGCTTATATTTAGGTATATTTAGCAATCGATATCGAAATGCTTCAAATCATTAGTTTAACATATTTAAGTTAATTAACCTTCTTTATCTTACTGAAGTTTACATAAAGCCATAACGGTATAACGGCAGTGCATTTGTGAGAATTTCGTAATCTTATATTTAGGTATATAGTCGATTTTGTTGTATATTCACATTTAGAAATCGATATCGAAATGCCTCAAATCATTAGTTTAACATATTTAAGTTAATTAACCTTCTTTAACATATTAAAGTTGATATATAGCCATGACGGCATAACGACAGTACATTTGGAAGAATTCCGTAATCTTATATTTAGGTATAAAGTCGATTTTCTTGTATATACACAATTAGCAATCGATATCGAAATGCCTCAAATCATTAGTTTAACATATTTAAGTTCATTAACCCCCTTTATCTTACTGAAGTCTACAATCGCCTTAACGGCATAACGGCAGTGCATTTGGAAGAATTCCGTAATCTTATATTTAGGTATAAAGTCGATTTTCTTGTATATACTCATTTAGCAATCGATATCGAAATGCTTCAAATCATTAGTTTGACATATTTACGTTAACAAATCTACTTTGACGCACTGAAGTTAACACAAAGCCATGGCGGCATAACGGCAGTGCATGTAGAAGAAATCCGTAATCTTATATTTACGTATAAATTCGATTTTTTTGTATATACACAGTTAGCAATCGACATCTAAATGCTTCAAATCATTAGTTTAACATATTTAAGTTAATTAACCTTTTTTAACGTATTGAAGTTGATATAAAGCCATGGTGGTATAATGACAGTACATTTGGAAGAATTCCGTAATCTTATATTTAGGAATAAAGTCGATTTTCTTGTATATATGCATTAAGCAATCGATATCGAAATGCTTCAAATAACTGATTTAACATATTTAAATTAACAAACCTACTTTAACGCACTGAAGTTAACACAAAGCCATGGCGGCATAACGGCTTATATTTAGGTTTAAATTCGATTTTTTTGCATATGCACATTTAGCAATCGATATCGGAATGCTTCAAATCATTAGTTAAACATATTAAGTTAATAAACATTTTTTAGCTTAATGAGGTCTACATAAAGCCTCAACGGTATAACGGCAGTGCATTTAGAAGAACTCCGTAATATTATAATTTTATATTTAGGTATAAAGTCGATTTTGTTGTATTTACACATTTAGCAGTCGATATCGAAATGCTTCAAACCATTAGTTTAACATACTTAAAATAATTACCTTCTTTAACGTATTGAAGTTGATACAAACCATGGCGGCATAACGGCAGTGCATGTAGAAGAATTCCCTAATCTTATATTTAGGTATAAAGTCGATGTTCTTGTACATACACATTTAGCAACCGATATCGAAATGCTTCAAATCATTAGTTTAACATATTAAAATTAATTAACCATCTTTAACGTATTGAAGGTGAAATAAAGCCTTAACGCCATAACGACAGTAATTTGGAAGAATTTCGTAATCTTACATTAAGGTATAAAGTCGATTTTCTGGTATATATGCATTTAGAAATCGATACCGAAATGCTTCAAATCATTAATTTAACATATTTAAGTTAATTAACCATCTTTAACGTATTGAAGGTGAAATAAAGCCATGGCGCCAAAACGACAGTAATTTGGAAGAATTCCGAAATCTTATACATATTTAGGTATAAAGTCGATTTTCTTGTATATATGCATTTAGAGATCGATATCGAAATGCTTCAAATCATAAGTTTAACATATTTAAGTTAACAAACCTACTTTAACGAACTGAAGTTGACATAAAGCCATGGGGGAAATAACGGCAGT